>KV751395.1:2090982-2137281 GCA_001698575.1 Mola mola
ACCAGAGCATATTCACCACATTTCTTCACCCTCACAACTTTAAGCTCAATTATCATTAAATAGTTTCATATTCAAGTAAAATATCTGTCTGTTAAACTGTTTTCAGCATGAGATTAACGGGTAAAGAGTTTGAACAGCTAGTTAGCAACACATGCACTTTAAAGTCACTACAGCACCAGTTTACTGCAGGTCTTGCTTCTAGCACTGAAGATGGGAGGACTTGGGAACAACAGGATGACTTAAATTCAGTTCCCTATCAGCCATATTTGATCTTTTGCTGTTGCACTGGTACAAATCAGTCTTAGAAGAACCTGGCTTCCTCTTGTGCTTTCTTCATCATAGTCGTCAAAGTATCATCTATAGTTTCATAGTCATGGTCGCTGTCGCTGTCCACGTCGACTGCAAGGTCACACAGCAGCACTAAGGGGAAAGGAAGAGGACAGTTATTAGTAATGTTCTGTTTGCAATGTTTTTCTCTTATAATAATAGAAAACAACAATCAACAATGAATCTATCCCCTTGGCAAATTTTATATTAACCAGATGTATCTAACCCTTTGTTTAGCCGCAGTTTCATTTTTTTGTCCAAAAATATTTAGCAGTACTTCAATGAGCCACAGTTTTTGACCAGGAAGCATGTTTGTTCATGATCATAAACATTTATTACCCTGCACACCGGCTGTGTTTTCGCCTCTGTCTGTCAAATTTACTCAAAAACAACTGCTGCCAAATTTTGCAGGGTGGTTAAAATGGTCAAGATCTCAAGCCAATTACATTTTGGAAGCGGCCAAATATTGACAGAATGACAGACGGAGACAAGTGTTGCTGCTGGTTCAGATGGTTGCAGCCCACTGGATGACTCAGTTAATTCATTCTGAGTCAGATTCACAAAAAAAAAAAACCCAAAAAACAAACATTTCATCTCCTAGAAAGGTTACTTTCTCCAGAAAAATTACTGTAACCTTCTTTATTTAATCCTTACTCTTAAAAAATTAAATCAATATTTGTGACCCATTTGTACAGCCTCCTCAATGTTTCGGTTGGAACATGTAGCCTTAGGCCTGATGATTTTGAAGACGAAAACAAAAAGAGGAAGAAAAATTCAATATCATCAGAATCCTGTAAATGTAGCCAGTCTGACAGAAACCTGTACAAAAGAGCTTCACCTTTTTGCGCATCCATTTTCACATAAGTGTTTGGCAGAGCCATGCGTGTTGTCATTTCCATCCCGGATTTCTTTCGTGGTATGATCGGTGGAGCCTGATCCTGGAAGATAGACTGCACAGTAATAGAGAGAGGAAGAAACGGTTCAATGAACTGAATTTAATTGGTGACGTTCCACAACAAAAAGAGGAAACATTTACACAATATTTGTGTCTTTTTTAACCACAAGTTGATATTTCCTATCTATGCAGTAACTTGATGTCATGACTTGGCATGTCCATGTTCAAACTGAGCCTCATGAGAGTCTTGATGTGCATGAAAGCCATACTCACTGGAGATGGGGGAGCCGGGGGCCTTCTTTTGCTATTCAGACTCAAATCAGCTAGTTCTTTGGTTGGGATGCTTTTGTCCGGTCGATCCTTGGACTTGTCTGTCCTGGATGATTTCTCTGAGGCTCTCAATGTTTTTTTGCATGACATTGAAGACGGCTGCTTCTGCTTGGGTGGTCGAGGTGGAGGAGCGGTGCCCAGGTTCTCTGTTTTGCAAAATTCATAAAAGAATGTGTCTGTCATCTCAGTCACGCTGTCCACGTGGCACTCAGGCGGTTGACCGCTGGGCCACGGCAGGGGGTCCTTGGTTAAGGAGACAGACATAGAAAGCCACCGGGTGGGGATCTCAAAACAGTGGTCCGGCCTGTGTGGGAAGCTGGCCAGGATGGTGGGCTCCAGCATGGCCCCCTCTATTCGTAGACATGCAAAACCAAAGAGCGGGTCGGTATCAAGTTCAGCATCACGGCTCACCGCTTTAACATCCAGCGGCAACTTAAACTCCTTAACCAAGTTCCGGAGTCTGTACTTCTTGCAATCTGTGATCACCTCCACAAAGTGACCCCGCATGTACAGAGGCAGAAGGATCTCCTCTCTCCCATCCCCCTGCTTTGCCTCCTCTTCGTCATCATCATCTGGCTCTTGGAGACACTGACAGAGCAGAGCCTCAACAGACTCCTTCTGTCCCTTGTTGCTTCCACAAGGCAACTCCATCCTTTGACAGTGAAGCACTTCCAGTTGTTCCCCCACACTGAGGGCAGGCAGGCCCTCCTCCTCCGCTTCCTCAGTGTTCCTCGTCACACTGATCCTCAGACCAGGTTGCTGCATCGAAGCCACATAGAGCTCATACACTGAATTAAACTCTCTTGGTTGCCTCCGAAAGCGTCCACCGTATTGTTGAGAAACCATGAAGTACTGCTGCGCCTTTCGGCTGCTCAGGCTTATAAACAGGGTCATGGCCGACTTTCCCGTCTTGTGGAAAACCAGGTGTCTGCTGTCCGTCAGTTCTGGCAGCCAGCTGCACTTGAACATAGAGCGAGTCTCTGGGCCTTCCAGTATCTTCACCACTGCCGGGAAGGATTCATCAGGTAGGGAAAAGACCTCTGTCAGACTGAGCGGAGTCACAAAATTCACATCCTTGCACAACTCGGTGACATCAACCACGTCCACCTCCAGGCTGGATGGAAACATCACCTTGTTCTTCCTCACTGTCCACAACAAAGGGAGCAATGATGTTAAGACATGTGGTGACATGAGCTTTATAAGTTGTAACTAGCAGTAAAAGAGTGTATTCAAAACCTGAATCCTTAAACCATATTGACAAATCTGTCTGGTATTCCCACTTTCAGAAAAGAGAACTCTTTGTTTTCAAAATGTCATTAACAATAACTCCACTTCTCCCACAGGACCTATACCCAGGAACTAAGAACCCTTGAGGAGAGGATATAGAGTTATCCAAATTCATCCCAACATTATGTCGCACCTTGTATCTTTTAATTGGCTCTTTCCTGTTTCTCAAATATGGTATCGGAACTGCTATAAAATGTAATTTGTGTTGTCAAGTGTTTTTCTCACTGTTCGTCGTTGATTCACGTCTAAGTACTTCCTCTATGTGTTAATACAGATAGATGATTTCTCAAACCCTGGTGCAAGCAGATTTAGTGAAATCTGCTTGCACCATCATCTCCTGTAAATGATTATTTGTAACTGTATATTGTCCTTTTGATAATCTAATCAAACCCTGTAGTGTCACTGCTGAAGGGGACAGTACCTGCAGAATTGCATTTCAAATGCGATTTTAAAAAATACTTTCAGGATTCAAATACAGAAACATGTGAAGGGTGCTTATTTGCCTAGTATTTGTGGGTTGGATGTTAGCACGAATGAAAAAAAAAAAACAAGAACAAGTTAAACAAAACTTGAAGCTCATTGACACGTGGTTCCTGAGCCTAAAAGTTCCAGGAACGCTAGGGATAGAAACTGTGATTCTTGTAAATGTCTAATTTTAGAGAACTGAAGTTCAGCGTGATCAGCTGCTCATTTTATTGCTCTCTTAACTCAACTGTGCATGCTTCTTCTGCAGTGGACCTATGGCAAACCAAACCACTCTGAGAGCCGATTTAAAGTCAATTCTTCCCATATGTTTTTTATGACGCAATGATGTACGATATTCATGTGATTAAAGTACAGTCCTATTTATTTTTGTGCATGACTATGTAAAAAGCATTGCCATTATGTATGTAATGCTGATTTTACTTCTTGCTAAGTGAAAAACATTGGGAAAAAGTTGGTTGCTCTCACAGTTCATGACAGCGTGGACCTGGTAGACTGGCGTGAGAACCAAGGGACGCTCGCACATGCTGCTGTTGATAAAGTGAAACCGTTGAGTGCGCAGGGAAGGCGAGGACATGATGTCTCGCAGGCTGAAGCGCTCCTCACTCTCACATTCACGGAACTCCCCGTGCCAAGAGAAGGGGATGAACACCTCCGCACACGCCTCCTGTTGTCCCCGAACCTGGCAGCGCAGTCTGTCCTCCTCCCCCTTGTTCCGGTCCATGGAGAGCACTGTCACAACTCTCCCGGCCCCCAGCGTGAAATTTCCGAATGTCATCTTGGACTGGCTGGTGAAGGTGAAGGGGAGGCCTGACTCCAGGCCTACAGGCCTCAGGCCCACCATTTCCTCAATTGTGCTGTATGGTATTGGGTCGGGAACCACCTTGAACAAGCCTGAAAAGCAGCAAGCGTCAGTGGCCTGCGACAAAGTGCAGCTGTTTGATTTCACGGGGCTCTCGTCTGTAGTTCGGACCGACCTGTGTGGTTGATTGGTAGCTCAAACTTCTCACTGGTGCTGATGTCCTCACAGCAAACTGACAGGAGCTCGGTGTCAATGATCTTTATCAGATCCCCAGTAGAGAAGCACACTTCGCTCCCAGAGATTTCATATATAGACCCTGAAACAAAGAAAAAAATCAGTAAAAATAGACCAACCCCCCACCCCCCAAAAAAACCAACAAAAACATAATCAACTTACAGCGATGAGCAAATTTAACAAGGTTTCTTATTTTTCTTATCTGAGACACAGTCTTATTGTATAATATCAAATAATTTCGATTATCCGTCTTGAATAGTAACAATAAATCTGATTCGATGTTGAGAAAAGAAGAAATACATATATCATAAACGCATGATCAACAACCAAGAAAGCCAGACTTCTTATGAAAGCTCTCATCTCTTCTGATAATCTTGAATCTCCTCACCATTGTCCTCATCTGCACTCACACCTTGAGTTTACGCTGCATGAAAGGATAAAAGGTTTACCTTGGAAATACACTCCAGAGCAAACCTGAAGAATCTTTGGCAGACTGGTGTTGTCCAGAGAAGCAATGAACTGCTGGAGTGGCAGAGCAGTCGCACCTGCCATCACTGCGGCCTCGGTGTGCTGCGAACACAAAATGATGGCGGGCAGCGAATGGCGAGAGCAGCAAAAACGGTGAAGGATTCTCTCACACATGAAAACCACAAAAGTGAATGAGGAAGTGACGAGCTGTTTGCAAAATGCATGCATTCACAGAGAGAATGCAAGTGATATGACTCTGTGCCTGAAAGTAAACTTGATCACCATTGTCATTTAAATGTGTATCAATGACTCGGAGACTAAGACGCATAACTTTATAGGGGGCTTTGTCAAGTGTGTGTGTGTGCACGAGTGTGAGGACTAAAACAATGAAAATCATCTGTCACACTGATGCCAAAATAGAACAATTACTCTTGATACTTGACAAGAAGGTGCTATTTTTTTACACCCACCTGACCCAGGAATAGGTCCCCTGAGCTCTTTGGAAAAATTTTGCTGTCAGTGGAGTTTGTCATCTGCTCTCCCTCAGAGACTCAGCAGAAAAAAAGACAGCACCCATTACTTCATTCTGCTAATCTGCATTGTCGAATAAATTGGGGTTAACATTCTCCCACCTCTTTGACATGACAGTGGCCCCTCACAGCATCGGGAGAGATCAGCCTAAATACCATTTGAGCATCTTTTTCTAGTTACCCAGCAGCTGCTATTTTTTCAGACTTGTGTAAATAAAATGTAAACAAGAACAAGGGACGGCACCTCTCAAGGTGCAAAGACTCTACAAGAAAAACAAACCTGTACTGTTTGTGCTCTAAGACCACCAGCTCTCCACAAAAACTCAAATCACACAGAATCTGTTTTTGACCACCACATGTTGTGATTCAGAAAACTGGGATCTGAGGACACCTAGTGGTCGAGGTTTGATCTCAATCACTGCACTTTCCCCCACTCAATGTTAGCACAGTGAAAGGGTGAGCATGATGAGTTTGCCAAGTTTAGTCTTAAAATGAGTGCGTGATTCATTTTATAGTTGTCATATTTGTCACTATTCCAGTGAGTATATGGACAGATGGTTGTTTGTAGATTACAGGGCTTTGTGAATGAGGGAGGAACGTTAAATGCGATGGTCAACAATAAAGTTGCAATGTTCATTGCAAAGTGTATTTAAAAGATGGGAAAGATATTTTGCAAGCTTAGACTCATAGAGAGTGGTTTATAGAAAGAGTTAGAGCTTCTGTAGTGTGTGCATATCATGTTAAAGATTGTTCAAATCCAGTGGGGCACACAGCTGAAACAGCACATGGTCCGTTTAAGATAGCCAACAAAAGCGACGCATCAGATATTTCAGGAACAAAAGAAATTTTCGGCTGGAAAAGAGATAAAAGCGTAAATGAGAGATTGTTTTGCACATACGTGGCTTGTTAGGCCTGTTTGGGTATTTGAAAATCTGTGTGTCAATTTCGAAGTACTTAAAATAATCCCCAGTGTCACGACCTGGCTCGGG
Source organism: Mola mola (assembly GCA_001698575.1). Classification (NCBI taxonomy): domain Eukaryota; kingdom Metazoa; phylum Chordata; class Actinopteri; order Tetraodontiformes; family Molidae; genus Mola; species Mola mola. Next base: position 2,097,328 of record KV751395.1, read on the forward strand.
AAGCATTGACAAAAAGTGGGAAACACAGGTTGTTATATATATTAAAAAAGAGGATGCAGTTTATTTAATAACCCTAAACCAAGCAAACAGAAAAACAACCAGGTGTGGACGTCAGTTAAATCTGTGGCAAGATATTACGTTGAGTGTAAAAATCTAGTGTGGTGTGCGTCAAAGAAAACCAGATTGCAGGGTAGAGGAGCAGAAAGCTGCCCAACTGGCTGGCTGGAGGCAGCCGAAGATAGAGAGATGGAGATTGCAAACATTTGTAACAGTTACCAAGTAGGATTTAACAAAAACATTTGTTTCAAAATCTGATTGGTTTAGAAGTTGTCCCAGTAACATGATGTTTCATGACAACTGATTTGTTTGGTTTCACTGAAGAGATTAAAAATGGAATTTGTGTGATTTGGGGTTTTATTTAAAGAATACACCTTTTGTGGCTGATGTTTGATGTTCATCCATAAAGAATAAATAAGCAACATTTATATCATAAACTCCATGCAATAGCGTGCAGTAACACTGGACTTGGTCACATACTCAAGTGTTAATTAACACATAAACTTGTAAGAAAGATGTGAAGCCCTGAAAGTCTGGATATCTTTCATTCTTTCCACTGTGTTTGTCTGTTTTTGTTTTGAGTTTATTCATGCAGTTTGAGTGGTGACATAAGTAGACTATTACAGCAGAAGAGAGATATATGACGATAATGTGCAGAGGAATTCATGTGAAGGAGGTTGAGGAATGAATAGACATTAAAGATCACATGTACAGCATTTCAATAACAACGAAAAGGATTGAGCATGAAAAAGACCAATGCATGCGTCTGATATATTTTAGTAAATCAGGAAAAGACCAAACGGAATGGAAGTGTTTCTCTGACTTCCTGTACAAACTGATTGCTGCTTGAGACATAATTGCAGCTTGTTATTAGCGCCCCCTGCAGCTCTGTCGCGCAAGGCGCAGTTAATCTCAAACGAGTTAAACGCTTCATTCAGTGATGTCGGAAGATCGGAGTTTCCGAGTTGGGAAGTCATTCTTCCGATTGTGATCAGGTGCTTCTAGGTCGTAACGTGGAAACATAAAGACACTTGTAAGAAGATGGAATTAATTTTAATGCTAAGAGTGTTCAAGCACGTTATTCAAGGTAGTTTCCACTTTATTCATGGAAGCGAAGAGTAATGGAAACATATAAGATGAAACCACTTAAAATAGCTTTACCTTACTTGATGTCGGTTTATGCTAGACAAATTACGTTTCTATCTATTTTGTGTTGCTGTTCATCGAGAGACGAACAGTTAACATTCACCATATAATAAAAGTTTGATATTGAATATGTGAATTGAAAAGTTTCTTTACATTAACCAAACGTTGACTTATGCCTGCCCTGTTCATAAATTATGATCTGTAAAATTCAGTGTTTATTTTACATCCCCCCAATTCTGATATGTAAAGGGAGAGTAAGCCTTAAAATGGCAGTCACGTCACGAAACTTAACGGATTCCCACCGCCGTGAAGCCTCGGACACGTTTACCCAGCATGCAGCTCGGCTTTGAGATGAGGCAAGATGGCGACTAAAACAAGCAAAGAAGGTCCCCCACCTTTCGATTGTCCATCATGGTGAGAAACTGCACGCGCTGAAGTCGCGTGTAAAGCCGGATCAGGTGTAAAAGAGTAAAACGGCGGCCACGCATTTCTAAAACTGACCCGGGCTGAAAAGAAGCGTGTGATTAATACTGCAGCTAACTTTAGCAGCTAGCACGAATTCAGCTAGCAAGCTAACCCGCTAACACTGCCTTTGAATCACAACTGGAGTTGGTGGGCTTGGTTTTCTATAATGAAGAAGATGTTCCATGTGTTTAATTAACTGCGCCAGTTATGAACAGAGGGAGCTTTGTGATCTCGATATATGCACATATACAGGATATTTTATCATATTCGACTCTGTCTTGGTTTGTTGTAGCATTGCTGTAATAGTAGTGGACGAAAACCAATGCTTCTATTGGCACTGATTGTAAAGGTCCAACAGGTCGTGAATACATCTTAAAGGTGTAATGGTAAACATTCATAATGCTTGGACTGTGAACTGCTTCTTGTTTTGTAAACATTTGCAAAACTGCTGTCTTTCAGGGCGGGGAAGCCGCCTCCGGGGCTCCATTTAGACGTGATGAAGGGAGACAAGCTGATGGAGGTAACTAACACCTTTAAAGTGCTACTTAATACATGTTTTATACTTGTATTAATGCATGGATAGTATTGCAGGAAGTTCATTGAATGCACCAGATACGAGCCTGACAGTCCGCTTTGTCCCAGATGTGTTGAGCATTGGGCTTTTCTATGGCTGCATGGCTTCAAATGGTGCAAGAGCAGCATCAGCCCCGAGATTTAAGCTTTTCAGTGGGGAGCAACACAGTAAAGTTATGGCTCTGGGGCACAGAGACATTGTAGACTGTTTACAGAATCTCTCAGCGCTTGTTTTAATGACCTTGATTCACTGAAACTTTCTCTTGCATTAGAAACTGATCATAGATGAAAAGAAGTTTTACCTGTTTGGGAGGAACCCCGACTGGTGTGACTTCACCATTGACCATCAGTCATGTTCACGTGTCCACGCTGCGCTGGTTTACCACAAACACCTGAAAAGGGTCTTTCTCATAGATCTCAACAGCAGTAAGTCATTCACAAGCACACTAGTGAGGTGCTCATTTTTGGGGTGTAATGGATCACAAAAGTCACATTTTGGATTATATTACAGTTTTGGAGCCATGGTTTCAGTTCAGCAAAAGAATTCATTAGATCACATCCATCCATCCATCCATTTTCTACCGCTTATCCACATATTTTTCATTAAAACATCATTCTATATCCCCAGTATTTAGAGAAAAATCTTAATATATTCAAACCATATATTTACTACTGAATTATCAAACTAAGTGCAATATGAAACAATACAGTGAAATATACCTTCTTCCTTTTAACATTAAATACATGAAATAAATTCAAATAAATGTGTCAAAATGCAACATGGGGCATATTGTATGTTATATTAAACCTGGCAGGAGAGGGAATGACTGGGACCATGACTTTAAATCCTTTTTGTAAAAGAACATTTAACTTATACTTTAAATGCCTTTGTGAGAAGTGGCTGTTAAACTTTGTTTTTCCTTGTTTTGTCATGAGCATATTAGACAGATGTCACTTAAACTTGATGTATTGCAATGGTCATATGGCTTTTGTGTGCCACAGAGCTTATATACCAAAAGTTTTTTTTAAACGCTGCACTTGTTACAGGAACATTATCTTAATGTGAAGCCAAAATGCTTCCAAGCAACTTAAATTATGCACCAAGCCTTTGCAGGTTCATCCCTTGCTCTGTTAGCATGAACAGCCATTGTTTTCAAATCCAGGTTACACATGACATCCTACATCTTCACGCTTCAGAGTTCAGCAGTCACACTAGTGACATTCTGTCATGTGAAGCATATTTGCAGTAAAAGTCAGAACAAGCTTGTATTGGATATCAGTGCACTTTAGGCAATATGATGATCTGTGATTCACACTAGTGATGGCGAGATGAAGCCTTGAAGTCTTCCAGCCAATTGGTTTGTAAATGGGTTCATTTGTCAAGGCTTCATGTGCACACAACCCCCTGCTGGTCAAAGACTGTGAGACAGGCAGATGTGTTCGTCAACACTTAAACTTCACATGATACTCTCAAAGCTGTCTTGCTACAGTTTGGACATGGGAATAATGACTGCCAGGAACAAGAAATAAATTCATTTGCATTTAATTATGCATATTTCTCTTGTGAACAAAAGATAATAACCCATTCAAACCATGGGTTTTTGTGTCCCCTTATTATCGTGCTTGTGCTTGTTTGTAAATAGTGTTCATAAGAGTTTCTTGGCTGATACATTCTAATCAATGTTACGTGCTAATCGTCCACCTACCAAAGTGAACATCCTCTTTTACATCAATGTTTGAAAAATTCATATAATAATGACCGTTGCAGTGTTAACAACGAAGAGGAAAGTGAATGTGCTTGTGAACAAAGAAGGGCAGTGACGGTGCTTATGCAACTGATTTGTGGGGAAACTGTATTCATTTTTATATAAAAACAATATTTGTTCAACAGTGGTGGGTTCTAATCGATTCCTCTTTTTGGAAATGATTTCTCTGGCTTTGGAACAAACCCGTTCGCAGGGTACAGATGATGTTAGGGTGCACAAAAACCACACAGCAAGTCGATAGACGTTTGGAAACATCAACTTCTGCTGCTCCCAGTAGAGAAAGGGGGTCCTTCATCCAATCAGTCTGGTAGCAAACGTTTGGGCCCAGAAAGCAGCACTTATATTGCACACAGTACATACATACATACATTCATAATAAACAATATTAATGAAATTAAAACAAAACACAATTTTAAGAGAACTGTGACTTATTACATTTACAGAAATAATTTCAGGCAAGTTATGGCAAATAAGGGGACATTAACTTCTCTACACTTCAATATATATTAATATATGTTTGATTAGTTCACAGAACTTTTTTGTTCTTCTGTTTCTTCATCCATTGCTACCAGGACTGCCTCACATTTGGTTCCTTAATGTTAAATTTGAAAATTCTGAGTAACCTGTGCGTAAACATTTACGCATCATTTGATTGACTTATTTACAGCACATGGTACTTTCCTCGGACACATTCGTCTGGAGGCACACAAACCTCAACAGATTCCAATTGACTCCACAATATCTTTTGGGGCCTCAACACGGACCTACACCATCAGAGAGAAACCTCAAACCCAAGGCACCGCCGGCGGAGCAGAGAGTAAGACGGGAGACGACGACGAGCTGAAAGGACTGCTTGGGCTTCCAGAGGAGGAGACAGAGCTAGAGGTACCTTTTTTTCCATAATAACATGACGCTCTCAAACATGAGAAAGAAAATGGCTGCATCTGTGGTCATAATTATCACCTCTTGGCACAAATTGCTGTTTTAATCTGTTTAATAGACTCTTTAATAGAGCCCGGAATAGACATGTTGGATTAGTTTATAGAGTCTGAATTGGGCTTGTTTTAATGTTTTGATTCTGGCAGGTGAGAGATCACAGTACACTAGGAGAGAGATGCCAATGTTTAAAGAGCCTGTTTAACTAGTGATCTTCATTTTTCCCTCAGCTTTATGACACTAACTGTAGTCTTATTCTGCTCACTCTGGTATATAGTTGTGCTGTAAAATAGCAATATCTTTATCAATACGACCACATTCCATACATTTCTCTTTGTCTACATCCAGAACCTGACAGAGTTCAACACGGCTCACAACAAGCGCATCTCTCTACTGACAATTGAGGAGGGCAACCTGGAAATCCAGAGGCCTAAGAGGAAACGGAGGAACTCCAGGGTCACCTTCAGTGAGGAGGACGCCATCATTAACCCAGGTGCAAATCAAATTATACATTACAAAACTAAACACAAGGAAACTAAAAATTTGGTGTTGCTTTTATTATCTATGACAAATGTTTAAATTGCTCTGTGCTAATTTTACAGATTGTCTATTAAAGTCTTAACGTATGTGACTGAGAAGAAATTGTTTTTTTTACTCAGCTTTTAACACTTGTATTTTAATTGCTTGCAGAGGATATAGACCCCTCGGTTGGACGCTTTAGAAATATGGTGCAGACTGCTGTCATTCCCATCAAGGTAAGCGTTGTCATTCAAAATTGTCAGATTTATTTTACAGTATTAGAGTGTTTAGCAGTTTGGTCACATTGCAGTGTTTGGGCAAAAATAACTACTGATCCTTACATCATTGTTGTAAGAATAGGTGTTTGTAATCTATTCAAAATAAGTAACACACTCTTAACACACACTAATTTTATATGAAGCTTTAATAATTTTCAATAGGTTGGCCTACAAAGTGTATCGTCTAAGTTAAAATGTATGACTTTTTTAAGTTAATGCTCTGTTGTCTGTGCTGTAGAAACGTAGATCAGAGGGCCAAAACACTCTGGGTCTTGAAGACGTGACTTCAAAACGCATCCATGGCTATAGCCTGAGCAGTGGTCTCTATGGTGACTTGCCTCCCACCAGTCATGAGAACCAGCCAACAGGAGCCCCAGGAGGTGCCACTATGCAGGGAGGGCTCCCTCTTCCCTTCCCTAATCCAGCACCAGAGGTAGACCTGGCGCCAGAGGCTCCCCAGCCCCCTGTCACCCTCAATCCCACCCCCGTCACGGCCCCATACCTACCGGAGACCCACAACGAGCCACGCAAAAAGAAGTATGCCAAAGAAGCTTGGCCGGGCAAGAAACCCACCCCTTCACTACTCATCTGATGGGTTTCCAACAGCTGCTGGCTCTCAGGTCACCAGCAGACACATCAGGGACTGTGACTTGGCAATTTTATTTTCATTTGTTGTTACTCATCATCAACAAAAGCCAACACATATTCCGTGGCCTGTCATGGAATATCATCTACATTACCCAGAAAACAGCCGAATCCTGTCTGTTTGAGATCCATGCTATCATGATAAACTTGTCGGTGAGCTTTCGGATCACAGAGTGGCAGTTAGGCATGTTTGTGAGTGACAGGCTGCACAGATATGATTGGTCACCAGGTTATGTTTTTGATGTGTGTGATGTAAAGTTTTTTTTTTTTCTACTAAACATATTTGATTTTGAATTTTTTCCCACTGCTTTAGCATTTGATTTGACAATGATGAAAAGGCAAAGTTTTATAAAATATTTTACTGTAAGAAGTCAGTATAGTCGGAATCCACAGAGGAAGTCAGTTTGAGTCAAAATACAGGGCTGCTTTTTATTTTGAAAACCTATTGATATGAAATTTTTACAATACATATTACATCCGTTGAAGTGTCTTTCATGTGTCCTGCAAGCCACAAGAGCGGGATTCATGCGCACAAGTCATGTTATCATTAGGTTTTCAGCCACCTTGTCCAGAATCTAAATGGCATCCCATGACTTGGCAGTGAAAGGGATTCATTAATTAAATAACGGATTATAGCAGAATTGGAAAAGGAACACACTAGCAATCACAAATCGCATTTAGTATGTTTTAATTGTCATTTTACATAAAATATCTTTAAAATACCACAGAGTAAATTTTATAAAGTATACTGTTAATTTGTCTCTCTCGAACCTGACTTGAGACTTAGAACCGTCTTTACACAGTAACAGTAGAGCGTAACTGGCCGCATCAGACATGAAAAGAAGTGGTGGACGGTGTAATTGTGAGTTATACAACGTGTGCTCTGGGTCTCAGGTCAAAGACAGACAAGGTGTTTGACGTTTACAAACTGTGCCTGTGACTCCGTGTCCTCCTGGGCATTTGGATTTTATAATCATAGGACAGTAAATAAAATATTATTGAGTTTTGACTCATAAATATGTACAGTGACCTAAGCTGTGATTCAATAGTCTTGCATCGCCCGTGCTGGGATTTTTAACTGGTTGGTTATAATTCAGTTCAATTGGGATGGATGAGACAAATCAGTTTCATAGCAGATCAGGTTTATTTTTATCCACCATTCAAGGTAATTTCAAAATATATCTGTTTTATTTATATAAATGCAGATAGCAATCACAAGACTCTGAACTGAGAAAACAAAATTGTGATGTAATGTCAACCAAAACTGAACTTCTATATGACATTGCAATAACACTGTTTTTTTAAACCTTTTTTTTTTTGTTTTGTTTTTTAAAACAGAAAAAGCCAATTGATTATTTGGCCGATATCAACCCCCTCAAACAAAAAAATAAAATATACATAATGCTGGTACACCTGTTGAACCTAACATCTAATTGAAGTAATAAACACTACATAATAGGGATGCACAGATTTATTTTATTGGCGTCAGCTGATCATAAAGCCACGGTGGTGTAACTGTAAATAAGGCGGCTGTGTAGTGGTTAGCACTGTCGCCTCACAGCAAGAAGGTCCTGGGTTCGATTCTGGGTCAGGACGTTTCTGTGTGGAGTTTGCATGTTCTCCCTGTGTCTGCGTGGGTTTTCTCCAGGTACTCTGGCTTCCTCCCACATTCCAAAAACATGCAAATCTGGGGGTAGGTCAATTGGTCACTCTAAATTGCCCGTAGGTGTGAATGTGAGTGTGGATGGTTGTTTGTCTCTATATGTCAGCCCTGCGATGAACTGGCGACTTGTCCAGGGTGTACCCCGCCTTCGCCCCAAGATGCTGAGATAGGCTCCAGCCCCCCCCCCGCGACCCCTAACGGGATAAGCGGTAGAAAATGAATGAATGAATGAATGAATGAATGATAATGTGTCTTATGAATCTTGCACTGACTAAATCTGCTGTCTCACACCTGACTGCAACTGTGAAGACCCCCCTCTCCTCATTCTACCTTGAAAAATGAGGAGCCAATCGTGACGACTTGAACGGGTGGGGTTTAACATTGTAGTAGTTCAATTATTTTTCAAAACAAGGATTTCTTCATTTCCTTGACACTAAAGGCTATTGGTTATCAGTCAAACTGTTACATTAATTATCATTATCGACCCACAATTTCCGTATTGGTGCATCCTCACTAAATAACAAAATAAATATCCGTGGATTGCATGAAATACATCTCAAAGTAATACATTTCTAATCCAGTGTATATAAAGTTGAACATCCCTTAAAAAGTTTCTCTTAAACAAGGAACTGATCAAATTAACTGTTAGAAAGTGTTTATGAAGCTAGTAAATAATTACAGCTGAGAAGTTGACTGGATCAGATTACACAACAATCAGCCACTATTGGCGCAGAATCCAGCCAATACTGATACCTTATAAAACTGACAGTTTAATTAATTGATTGATTATTTGGTTTAGCTCTACTGAAAGTATTTATTCAACTTTCAGAAATGACGATATTTTCATCTTGAAAGTGTCGCCTTAACTCAGCAATCCATTTTCCAGGTTAACAGTATTTCCTGCAGGTTAATCCCTTTTCTCTTGTTGGTCCACAGATTTGATTTTAATGTGGAGGCCGTTGAGTCTTTAACAAAATAATATTTGACTGTGGAATCATCCCATGGCACCTGAGATGGTTACACTCCTGGTACCCAGGATCACTGACATAAGAATAAGAAATGAAAATGGATGAAATTTCACAAAATTCATCAAATAAAATGACACCAAAATATTTGGGTTTTTTGCGACTTGACAGCAGAACTGTGATTCACCTATCAAATATGATGGCTCACTCTGATTTTAAGACATCAAATAACTAATTAAAACGAAACTGATCAGAAAAATGAACACGTGAACATACATGAGTGTGGTAAGAACCGCCTAAAACAAACCATCCAAATTATAGACTGCCTCCAATGGCAATCATATTTTGAACCTCGCTGAAATCATATGGTATTTTTTAATGTACCACAGCAGAGATCATGACGGAATAAATCAGCCAGAGTCAGAGGATTGAGGATTGAGGATCTGAGGATTTCTGCTTGCATTCTGGAATCCATTAAAAAAAAATAATTCTGACAGTCTAGGTCTTCTACATAGAAAAACTAAGGAACCAAACCAGACTGCTTGGGTAAGGTTTAATGTAGAGATGGGAGTTGCATGTGCCGTGTTGATGAGAAATCCCTGTGGATCCATGTGTGGGGTGTGAGCAAACATAAAGGAATTTATCAATACAACTCATATAGTAATATACTGTAAATAAACTATACTGGTGATACAAGAGACTGCACAGAGCCAGTGCAGATAGAGTTAAATGAGAGCAAATCTTTTGCATTGCATCTTCGCCCTCTGGCTCACTTCTCTCTTTACCACAATACACTGATATAGCCTCTGCATCACGGCTGATGCCACGTCTATCCATCGGTCAGGCCCCAACTCCATTTCCCCCTGACTCATGAACAAGATCCGAGATACATGAACTCCTCCACTTGGGGCAGTAACTCTTACCCGGAGTGGACAATTCACCCCTTTGGGCCTGAGAACCATAGCAGTGCTGGTCCTCGTCCCTACCGCTTCATACTTGGTTGCAAACCATCTCACTATAATCTGAAGGTCACTGTTCGACAAAGCCAATAGGATCACATCATCTGACGGAATCCTGAAGCCACTGAACATAACACCCTCTGATACTTGGCTGCACCTAGAAATTCTCTTGTTAAGAATTATGAGCAGAGACGGTTACCCGTCAACCTACATTTCAGCCCTCTATGGTCATGAATTCTGAGAGATAGGGTGAAAAGTTCAGACATCCAGCAAGAGTGGAATCCCTGCTCCTCTTTGTGGAGAGGAGCCAGCTGAGGTGGTTCGGACATCTGGTTAGGAGACCTCCCTGACATCTCCCTGGGGAGGTGTTTTGGATATGCCTATCCTGGAGGAGACCCCAGGGCAAACCCATTGCATGCTGGAGAGAGTAAATCTCTTGGCTGGCTTGTGAATAACTCAGTATCCTCCCAGAATATTTGGGGGAAGTGGACAAGGAAAGGAATGCCTGGGCTTCCCTGCTAAGACTTCTGTCCCCACAACCCAGATAAGCATATGAAGACGATGAATGAACTTTTGCATTAGACATGCTCATAAAAAAAATAAACTTGCCAGTGGTCTAGACTCAGCGTTAGTCCCGAAACTCACCAAGTAAATTCTAAACTATGCCTGACATTAAAGACAAACACCTGCTATGCTGAAAGAAATGCTTACTAAAATGTAAAATTATGTAACAAGTAATAATTAATAAATAATGGAAGCCTACAAACAACACTTAGTGATGATATTCATGAGATGAAAATAGTACCATTTTCATTTATCAAGCCTCTAGCTTAGAGATCTAAAACTTTCCTTTTGCTGTTTCTATCGTTTACAAAATTCTGAATTGTGTTGGCAGGTTAAACATCAACACACTCCAGGTTGCTGCCAGATAAATGAATGAACAACATGTAGCCATAAACTGGGAAACTTCTTCACAGTTGTTTGATAACCTGGTAACAAAGTCTTTGGTGACCCAGTTACAATATATCAGGTGAAAAACAAACAAAACGCAGTGGGTCAAAGTCCTGCATTGACACAAGATGAAATAGTACATACTAGAGTTGTATCAGCCACCTGGGAGGGAGTCAGCTAACCAATCAGGGTACTCCACATTTAATTATCAATCAAATAATTACATACCAATTTCATGATGGTCACCTCAATTACTTGACACATTTTACATAAAGGTCCTGGGTTTGCACAACAGGGTTATACTTTTCCTCTAATGGCAAATTCTATGAAAAATGTGCCCCTTGTAGAGTGGGCTCAGGAGTGATTTTACTTCATAAAGACTCAGAATGACATCTTCACGTAATTCAGGGTTTTTCCAAACATGACGATTCCCGTGAGTCCCAAACACATTTACTGTAATGACACTACCTACAAATTAGAAAACGGATTGATTGATTTTTGAAGAAATCATCTCACTGTGTATTTCTCACATAACAAACAAAAGAACAAAAATATGAACATTTTATGCTTTGTAAATGTAACCAACATATTTCAACAGTGTAAACTGATACATAAAGACTTTCTTTTTTAACATTGCCAGACAATGTAGAATGTAATGTCTTAAAGATATGTATAGAATGTAAATAATGCTGTATGCTGTTTAAGGATGGCTTTGTTAAACTTGACAGAATGGACTCAGAGGGTTCAAACCTCTGTCAGTGCAGCTAAATTCTTTGAATTCCCCACAACACATGCTTCCCAACAATAAACACTTATGCTAATTCATTCTGATTCATAAATTCATTTTGTCGCTGGGGCGCAAATGTAATAGGGCAGCCAACCCAAACTCAGGACTGTTGCATCCCACTTGAAAATTAGAAAATCTTCTGGGGCCCACCCAAACTTTAAGTCATTTCGTTTTGTTTCGTTTTCTGCCGCTTATCCTGGTCCAGGTCGCGGGGGCAACAGTTTCAGCAGGGAGATCCAGACGTTCCTCTCACAGGCCACTTCCACCAACTCCTCTGGGGGGGCACCAAGACGTTCCCAAGCCAACCGAGAGATAGCAGCCACCCTGCGAAGGAAGCTCATTTTGACCACTTGTATTTGCGATCTCATTCTTTCGGTCGTTACCCAGAGCTCATGACCGCAGGTGAGAGTTGGGACGTAGATTGACCTGTAAATTGAAAGCTTTGCCTTCTGGCTCAGCTCTCTCTTCACAACAACAGACCGCTTCAGTGTCGGCAGTGATGTGGACGCTGAAGCGGTCCCAATCCGTCTGTCAATCTCCCGCTCCATTTTCTCCTCACTCGTGAACAAGACCCCGAGATACTTGAACCTTTTTTCTGTATCTGAAGCCATAGGGGGTGAGGTGGAAAGTTAGGTCACTGTGATACAGAAATGTCATGACCCACAGGTTTAACAGTCCAGTGAGCTCATGCACAGCACAGATGTATTCATTTGTTCCACTGAAAGGAGAATGTAGGCAAACATTACCAACTGCATTTACCCCATTTACACAGGCAACAGACAACTAAGAACTGAAATATTAAAACCATACAATTACACATACAATCAAAAAGCAGTTTTTCCATGGTGATTGTTTACTGCAGGAATCTTATGATGTTATAAGTATGTCATAAGTATTACTATACTGTCAGAAAGACAGGAGTGAGGATAAAGAAGGTGATTGTCTATCAAGTTGTGTTTTATATCATCTACAACTGTTACTGTTGTATTAGAAAGTGAGCTGTAATAAATTGGATCAGAGGACAGCTGGGGGTATGTGCACGTCCCTAACTGATGTCACCATAGTCTAAGTACAGAACAAAGAGTCGCTTCCACCATCTCTGTCCTACAATAGAATGGAAAACATGATCCATTCCCATACAATAAACAAGATGCATTCTTCATTTTTTTAAAACTTAAAATGCATATAGAAGTTTTAATAATCATATTCATCAGAAGTCCGGATGCTTTATTATTCATAATGGGGAAGGGTTTTTTTTTTTATCAGTGTGCTATTTAAACTGCCAGTCTAAACACTAATGTAATTGTCTTTAGCTTAATCTGTAGTTAAACATGTAAAATGAAGGAGAGCAACAGTTGTAGATTATCTGAATGGACAGAGTTTGCTGAGCTCTATCTGTATTTAAAGGTAAATTACATGTGCTTAAACACCTGACAGTGTGAATAATATATACAGATAGACTCAATTCTCAGTCTGACAGTTGCTGCTGTAGCTGAAGGCACACTTCAAAATGATGTCCAGTGTCATGAGGCTCACATGTTTAACTCAACTTCAACTCAACAGACTCACTGGTGCTTACATATGGTTTCTGCTGACCACACCTGCTGACCCCCCCTCCCCACCAAAGTATATAACTACACAATTACATTGTATATTACACTATAGAATACCAGACAGCAAATTTCAGAATAGTCAATAAAACAAAGTGTTACCATTATTGATGCAATAAATTTAAACAGGCTAATAAAAACCAGAGGTTAAAAATTTGTCACACGTGTCTCTCAGAAAATCATAGAACTTAACCAAAAAAAAAAGAAAAGAAAAGGCAGTATTGTATAAGAACTATCAACCAGGTCCATTAGATTCTATTCCATCTATTAAATTTCAGGTTACAAATCAGAACCCTTGTTGTATTAGCACAACCAGAGCCCTTTTCCATGGGCCCTGCTGCTTCTGCACTGCTTGGGGAAGAGCAACTGGATGACCTTACATATGCTCATAATTAAGCAGGCAATACCTGTAGGCCAGGTTACATTCATACACATTTTAATATAGAGGGCTGTGCCTGTGTTTGTACAACAAGGGTTACATGTGTAACCTGACGCTTATCGTTATTATTGTGTCAGTGTTTTGGCATGGAAAGGCAGCATTGTAGGGAGGACAAGGAGAGACAGATTCTCTTGGTCAATTGACATGACACTTTTGAATTCAAACAATACTGATACCAAAACTCAGAATACCTTTGCTGGGTATGTGACTTTAATCTGGCAGTGTCAATCCGCCCACCCATGCTTTCCACAGGCATTATGCTGGTTTTCTGAATAGCTGCTAATGTAATGTAGCTGCATAGCAGATGTGAGGAAGGTGTAGCTTTCTTGCTATTCAATGTGCTGGATTGATAAGGTGATTGATCAGAATCACACAGATGTCTTCAGCTCCACTGTTTATTTCTGACAATAATGGGGAAAAAAAAAAAATCTACATTACAGGGCTAAACTCAGGTTAGCTCACTGACATGTAGGTAATAACATTAGCTAAGGTTAGCGGCAGTTCAAACAGGTATATGTCAATAGCATAACATCTGTTAATAGCTTACTTTAACCCGTTTGGTTATGTGTAGAAAAACAAGGGCTGAGACAAATTTATGTGTGGTCTGCAAGTTCTAGGTGAAATCCTGCAAACTATACAGAGTTTGACACTCCTGCAAAGTTTAGCAAACAACACGACTCATATGCACAAATTATATGGCAATCTGTTGCTCCTAGTGCTGTGCTCCACCCTCCTTTCCATGCCAAAACAGTGACAGAAGTTTAAACTGTGTCCAAGTGACAACACCAAAGATACCTGTCAGCATAAAAGTAAAGTGTCACTGAAAAAAGACAGACCTGCGAAAGAAGAAAAATCAAATCCCAATGTAAAACAAATATTTAAAAAATACATTTAATACGATCCCATTTTATTGCCTGCGTTTTACTTCAATTAAAGTTTTTTTTCCAGTGCCAATCCTTGTTTCTGTACCATTTGAACAATACAAGAGTTGGAAGCCAGTGTCTCCTTTATCAATTTAGGTTTTGTTGTCAATGCTATTTCAATGCTATTTCAGTTTTGTAATTTACTGTGTTTTGGCCCCAAAGTACCTCCAAAGAATGTCCAAAAAGCCAATGAACAGGTGGTCCTGGGAAAGCTTCAATCTGTTGCGGCATATCCTTCCTTTTTGCGAAGAAGAGGGTTGTTTTATATATGATGGCAGTGAGGCAAAATACAGCAAAAACAGCCTGTGCATATGCAGCGCGAACGACCAAGGGGCCACAGAAGCTTCAGTTTACACCATCCTGATGGCGTCGATGTCTCTTCGGAGATGACAAAAGTGGCAGCCTCGATGACAAACACTGCAAGATGAAGTCAAGCGCACAACAAACTCAGCAGAAAAGTAAATAACGTTACAAACGGTTGCGGGCGGAGGGCCTGGTCCATATCAAAAGATCAACATCCATCTGGTGGTTAATATAAGAAGTTGCTGATTTGAAGATGTTAGATTTCAAGTTAATATAAATATATATAGGACGAAGATTATAATTTAATATATTGACGTAGAAATGTAAGTATGTTAATAGGTACAATAAGTTCCGAATGAAATTAATATTAATATTATTAATAAAATGTGTTATTATTCTAAAAACAAAGATAATTGGTTGTATCCTGTATGTATTGAGTGTGCATGTAGTTATAGTTATAGCTGTGATTGCTGTGATGCTCAAAGTCAAATAAGCTATTACATTACGATCTGTCAAGATTCAGAAATGTATAACAATTCAAGCTTATAAAAAAATTTAATGAGTTTATGGAAAGAGTAAACAATACTAATTGATAATAATAACTGCATAAACATGTTGTGTGACACATGATTCACATTGTCCATGATGTGTAAACTTTTTCACTGTTGTATTTTTCAGACATGCTCATTCTCTTTGTAAAAATCTCTGAACCCTCAGAGTCCTCAAACAAACCTTGTGTACAATAAGTGCAGAGCATGCCAACCTGTGTGAAAACTCTCCGTATACTCCTGTTAATTTCATGTTTAGAGATGAATAAAGTGTACAAGCAAAACTACAACTTATGTTTAGCCTGTTTTTTTATTTTTTTTTTATTTAGACAAAAAGATCTCAAAGGTGTATAAAAACCAGTAAGTGTGAACAGTTTAGGACCTTTATTTGGTTGTTATTGCACATATATTTTCTGGGAGCTCTAGTATCTAGTATGGGAGCATATTTGTTGAGTCCAGGTTTGGTGAAATGTAAATTAGGAGTCATTGTCATCTTTCTGTGAGTAGGAAGTAGATGTGATAACCATCTTTTGATTGATGTTTTTTTCCACAGTGGTCCAATGGAACATAACTCATGTTGCGTGTTCTGCAGTGCCACATAATGAACACAGGAAATGACACTTAAGTCCAATTGCTGTCTCCATAGTAACTGTGGAATGTGCATACATAAATTCAGAGCTGTGAGGTGTTTTTTTTGGCTCATGATGGGGCATGGGGTTGGCGTACGCACCCATGCTTGCCTGGTGTGAAGACTTTCTTGGAAAGCTTTTTAAGGGAGATGTTTTGCATTGTTTATGAGTTCTGCTAGAGCCTGGAGAATAACATGCAGATTCAAAACAGTTTATTAGACCTGCTAGCAATTTGTTTGAACATGGATATTTGCTCACGCTGTAAAAAAAGAAAACTGTTATTCAAAATGTTATTGGATATACAAGTAAACATCCCTAAAGCATGGAATTTAAATTATGTTAAATGAAAACAAGCTGTAGTATTTGCAGTTATCAGCGATTGTTTTGTGGTTATTTCATCATCAAAACAGTATATAAGAAGTTCTGCTTGGAGAAAAAAACAATGGTGGCCCTCTCTCCCCCAGGTTCAGGATCAGGTATCCACCGGTCTTCTTGAAGAAGTTTGAGGGACTCAAGAGGATAGTAGATTGCAATGTGACTAAAATAAAAATAAAAAAATACCACTGTTATGGCAGTTCCCACCATACTCTCATTTAAAGTGATTTATTCCTTAAAAAAGTGACCTCTTTTTTTATGAGAAAAAAGTGTCTGTGATCTCAACCACACTGTCCTGAAAGGAAATTTTGAATTGTTGGATATTTTGCTTTGGCATGGTGTGGTCCTGGGGTCTTTCGGTGGGTAGTTCACTTATTCTCCCTGTGTCTGGGTGGGTTTTCTAGGTGCTCTGGCTTCCTCCCAAAGTCACAGGACATGTTCAGTTCATTAGGTGTGAATGTGAGTGTGTATGGCTGTTTGTCTGTGTATGTCGGCCCTGTGATGAACAATGGACCACCCTAAGTCTTGCCTGATTTCAGCAGGGACAGGCTCTAACACCCACTGGGTGTTGGATAATGGATGGATTTTTTGGTTAAAAATTTTCTGACCTGATTTAAGTAACACAGGGGTTAAATACACGAGGGAGACAATTGGACACTGGTGGGACACATTAGGGAAAGGGAGTAATCAAACACACCTGGGGGACAAGACAGCGATGGCAGCGATGGACCATAGCCGCTGTGGATGGGACGTTTACCTCTGGCTCAGTCTCCAGAAAGAGGGGAGGTTGGTACCCGAAGATGCACTGGAACGGGGACAAGCCAGTGGACGAGGAAGGAGGGTGTTATGGGCATATTCCAACCACAGCAGCAGCTTGGTCCAACTATAGGGTCCCTGGATGCGAGGCACTGCGGTCCAGTCTCCAGTTCCTGGTTCATACGTTCCAAATGTCCATTAGTCTCTGGGTGATAACCGGAAATTAGGCTAACTGTTGCTCCAATCAGTTTACAGAAACCCTTCCAGAATTGTGTTATGAATTGTGGTCCCTGGTCGGAGAGGATGTTTTTTGGGAACCAATGAACGCGGAAGACATGGTTTAACATGATTTCTGCTGTTTCTTTAGTGGAGGGTAGTTGAGTCAAGGAATGATTTTTGAATTATGAATTACCGTGTTGCCTTCGGAAGGGGGTAGGCCGGTGACGAAGTCTAAGGAGATGTCCGACCAGAGGCACAGTGGTACAGGGAGTGGCAGGAGGAGTCAGACGGGGCGTTGATGGGAGGTCTTGTTCTGGGCACACACGGAACATGCAGCGACATATTCGATTACCTCCTTACACATGTCCGGCCACCAAAAGCGTTCCTGCAACCGGGAGACAGTTCTGCACACACACAGGGTGACAGGAAATTAGAGAAGTGTTTGCCCAATGAATCACCTCTCGCATAACCCTGTGGGCACAAACAGTCTGTTAGGTAGGGTGCCAGGGGGAGTCTCCACCCCCTGTAGGGCCCTTTTAACTTTCTCCTCAACCTCCCAGGTTATGGCTCCCACAAAACAGGTTGCGGGTAAGATAGGGGCAGGAGGCTCAGGGTCTGATTCGGGGGAATGTAGGCGAGAAAGAGAGTCTGGTTTCGTATTCTTAGAACCTGGTCGGTAACAGAGATTGAAATTAAACTTAGAGAAGAACAAGAACAAGGTCCATCTGGCCTGTCTGTAATTGAAGCTTTTGGCGTTTTTTTAGGTACTACTTTAGGTAAAAAGTTTTTATGGTCTGTCCATACCATGAAAGGTTGTTTTGCTCCCTCCAGCCAGTGTCTCCAATCCTCCAACGCCGCTTTAACTGCCAGCAGTTCTCGATCCTCATTTGAATAGTTCTTTTCTGCTGGAGAAAGTTTGCGTGAGAGATATGCACAGGGATGAATCTTGTTGTCCTTACCGGAACGTTGAGAGAGGACAGCTCCTAGGCCCGTGTCGGAGGCGTCTACCTCCACGACAAACTGGTGGGTCTGTTCCGGTAGCCATAGTATTGGCGCCGACACAAAACTCTTCTTTAGTCGGGAGAATGCTGCTTCTGCCTGAGGGGACCAAGAGAACCATGCCTTGGAGGACGTCAGAGCGTGGAGGGGAGCAGTGATGGAGCCTAAGTTTCTAATAAACTTCTGAAGTTAGTAAGTCCTAAAAAGCGTTGCACTTCCTTCCGCGAGGAAGGCGTTGGCCAGTCAACTACTGCCTGGACCTTCTGCTGGTCCATCTTAATTTGTCCTTGGGTGATTACGTATCCTAGAAAAGAGACCGAGTCTCTGTGGAACTCACACTTTTCAGCCTTAACATATAGTTTGTGAGACAATAGTCTCCGGAGAACCACTCGAACAGTGGAAAAATGTGAGCTTGAGTCAGGGGAAAAAATCAGGATATCATCCAAGTACACAAAGACCTTATGGTTCAGGAGGTCTCTCAAGACTTCATTTACAAAGTTTTGGAAAACCGCTGGTGCGTTTGTCAGGCCGAACGGCAATACTAAATATTTGTAGTGTCTGAGAGGAGTGTTATACATGGTTTTCCACTCGTTCCCCTCTCTTATCCTCACTTAATGATATGCGTTCCTCAGATCAAGCTTGGTAAAAACTTTTGCTCCCTGTAAGCAATCAAACACTGTGGAGATAAGGGGAAGAGGGTAACGGTTCTTGATAGTTATGTCATTTAACTTGGTGTAGTCAATGCAAGGATGGAGGGTTTTATCTTTCTTTTCAACAAAAAAGAACCCGGTTCCTGCAGGAGAGGAAGAATGTCGGATGATACCTGACTGCAGGGATTAGGTGATGTATTCTTCCATGACTTTCGGAGGCAGACAGGTAGTACAGTCTTCCCTTTGGGATGGAAGCCCCGGGAAACAAGTCTATGACGCAGTCATATGGTCTGTGGGGAGGAAGTGAAGAAGCTTGGGATTTGCTGAATACCTGTTTTAAGTCCCAGTTGCACCGAGGAACGCCAGGGAGATCCAAGTTGTCTGCGATCCCAGCTGTCTGCGATCCCAGCTGCGTCCTCATGCGGAGAGTTTTTGTTCATAAAGCAGTTATTCGCACCGTTGTTTCCCCAACCTAAAACTCTTCCCATGGGCCAGTCTATGTGGGGGTTGTAGTCTATCAGCCACGGGAGGCCCAGGACGAGGGGTTGATGAGCAGATTGGTAAAGGAGGAAGTTGATTTTTTCTTGATGGCCGTCGTTGAATGTTAAGGTTACTGGGGATGTTTGGTGAGTTACATGACACAATAACCTTCTGTCAAGAGCTGATGCCAAAATGGGTTGAGGGAGTTGTTCCTGGGACAGTTGAAGTGTTCCTGCGACTTGGTAGTCCATCAGGTTTGTGTTGGCCCCGGAGTCTATAAGGGGCTTGACTGGCTAGGGAAGTGGAATATGATTGGAGTGTCTTGTGGTGCCAAGTATCTTGGTTGGACTAACCAGTGGCACAGGAGCAGTCTTAGTTGCGGCAGATCGAACCGGGCAGGAGGCGATGAAGTGACCCGAACGTGAAAAACCTGAAATATTTGAGTGAACGACTTAAGGAACTCTGACAACGAGTAGCATATGGCCGATTTACGGGTAGCCCATGATCTGGCTCGACCAGATAAATAGGAAATTATGAATGCCATTTTAACTCGGTCTGAGAGAAAAGCGAGGGCGTTGAATTCGAAGTGTAATTCGCACTGCGAAATAAACAAACGACAGTCTCCTGAGTAACCAGAGAAGCGTTCTGGGCTTGACAGATGGAGAGAGAGTGAGCTAACGGGAGAGGCAGAAGACTCAGCCGCCGCTTCTGCTCCTTTGAGAGTCGCCAGCAATTGCTCTGTGATCTGCAACCAATTGTGGCACATTAGGTCAGGAAAGAAGATAAGTTTTCATGTTTTGATAAAAGTTAAGAATGTTCATGCTTTTCTATGTTATTTTTTTTTTGTGTGTCAAACTGTTCATTAATATGTGATTTCACCAGTGTCGGAAATAGGGTGCTGTTTCACTAGTTCACCAGTAGGTGGCAACAGCGCTTTTGCAGACGGTATGCGCGCAGGGAGACCTTACGTGACTTCTCGCGTGAGAAAGTGAGATTCTCTGTGCACCGAGTATGAGACAAGACGCTGTGTAGTGACTGTGCCTTATGACTGTCTTTTTGTTATATTTCCAGGTAAGCCGGTGAAGTAATGAAAATATGTCGGGTTGTGAAATGTTTACTGGGACTGCCGCGCGAGTTTGAATGTGTTTATCGATTACCGTGTTGTCTGTGTGTATGTTTGATTGGGTATTAGCAGCTAGCATTAGCACGCGGTTCATATCCGTTGTTTTAGTGTTACAGCTGTAGCTGTTTGAAGGGGGATTCTGAACAATGAGCCCTCATGAGGGAGCCCTCGTTCATTGTGTATTGCATTTATATGTTTAATTGTGTTTATTTGGAAATGCATTAATATGTGTGAATATTATTTAAAGAAGAATATATGAGACAGGTCATCACTAAAACATAGTGCAGTGATAGGATTATTTTGTTTGAACATGAGATTTTATTTTGTGAACGTGAGAAAGTGAGATTCTCTGTGCACCGAGTATGAGACAAGACGCTGTGTAGCGACTGTGCCTTATGACTGTCTTTTTGTTATATTTCCAGAAATAAATGTGTAGCACCAGACTGAAAGCCTTCATTCTGTGTCCTGCTACACAAGCGATGATAAAGTCTCGCACGCCGACTCGTTGCACTTTGTGGCTTCAAACATCTTTCCAGACTAAACCAAGTTGCTCTTCATGCCTATGGAGGCGTGCGGCTTGCGCTTTCATGGGTGAGCGAAATGGGTCTGACTCTGCCGGATCCATTTCTGGACAGATTGTACTATCAGGTTCGGGAAACTGAGGATCCAATAGTACAGAGTCACACGGGGGGGGCTTTCTAAATCAATAGTCGTTTTAATTAACAAGGTCAAATCGGGAATTTTAAACTAGGCAAAGGTACAGACAAGGATTAGGCAAACTCAGTAAACGGAACACGGAACAATGATTGAACACAAGGAGACTCGCAAGTAAGGTACGCTGGACTGCTCACTAAGAAGACAAGACAATCTGGCATGGGAGGAAGGGAACACGGAGGTTAAATACACGAGGGATAGGTAGACAATTGGACACAGGTGGGACACATTAGAGGAGAAGTAATCACACACACCTGAGGGACAAGACTAGACAGGAAATGGGGAATACACACATAGGGATTTCAAAACAAGAGAGGAAATACTAACTGACCCTAACAGACAGACACTTGACACTAGCGGACCCTGACAATTTACTATTAGGCAACTTCTCACCAGACTGTCCTACAGAATGTGTGCCCTTCTGAGTGAAATGCCACTGAGTCACAGGTCATGCTGCTGAACTGAGTGGAAGGAATGGAGGAATGCTTTGCCCACAGCCTCTTGTTTGGGAAATATTTCCTCTAAAATCATCATCTTTGTCACAGATCCTCCTCAATCTTTGGAACTGGCCTTATGTAATGTTAGATATACAGCTTTTCGGGTGAAAAGTGTCAGCTTTGGGGACAGTGTTCCTGACTGTGCTTTTTCTGAAAATTGAGGTGTGTAAATACAGGTTTCCACAGCAATGTTCAAGTCCAGAAAAAGTATCTTTGTGCTGATGACCAAAGGTTGTGAGCTCCACAATAAAATCAATATCTGTGGTCAATATTTTCTTTTGCTGTAAAGAATGATTTAAGACTTAAAAGCTTTCACTGTGTGCCAAGATTCAACATCCATGGTGATTACTGTCAACAGTCTATAGCTCATCTAGCTGTTTTTACACCTCTGTTATCCTGAAGATAGAACTCCAGAGAGCTAGTGAGTGGTTTGATGAAGAAATCTATATATTTGGGTGCTGGCTCTGTTATGGTGTCAATGCCATAGTAGTTCATTTTACCAGTAGGTAGGTTTCGTCAGTCTTGGATACCTACTAAACATGTGAAGTTCAGACAAAGTGGACCATGGACAGTCGAGTTACAGATCATTCTATGTTTTCTGTGTTTCATACTAAAAACTGCACCTGATGATGACAAAAAATGCTTTTTTGAATGCTCCTCTTTATTCACTTGGGTTCTTCTGAGATTAAAAGGCACCATTTCTCCTTTGCCAAGTGTATTGAATTTTAAAATTCTTTATTCACACATTACAGTTTTCTCCTTTGGCAGTATGGGACTCTTAGAATATAGCAGAACTGAAAAAGCAAAACAGTGTCAAATATCCGCTTTAAAATTAAGTTTATACAGTAGATACATGATATTTTGAGACAACATGAAAAACAAAACAAAAACATAAAAATTGACTTTATGATCTTGTGGGTGTTTCATTTGTGTTACAACTGTAAATCTTAAAAAAAAGACTACACTCCTAACTATGTAAAGTAAGTTCAGCTGTGGTTGAATATTGTTGCATTTCCCCTTGACTGGATGAAACAGCCTGAATATTCAAATATGTACTATTCCGTTTGACTATTCTAGAGGTAAACGTTGACCATATGTCTCTTTCCTGGTTAGACATGAATTCATGTAGGACAGACAATAAAACCCACTGTGACAGCATGGCCAAGCATGACTCTTCACCTAGTGATGGTAAACTTGGTTAAATTTTAAGCACTGTTAAAGGAAATGTAATAAAATATCTTGGTTAAAGGGCAGACAAAATATAACAGGGTCTAGCCCAATTAATATATAACAAAGGGAAAAATGTTTTTCAAAGACTTATTTAATAGAAACTGATTATATATTTAACCACAATATAGTTCCTATTATTTTTGCACATATATAGTACTAAAGTGTCAAAAACTGAAATTTATTTCTCAAGGAATCAGTCACTAGAATAAATATTGCACATGTTTACATAATTATTTACTTGCGATTCTATGTTTAGTGTAAAAACTTAGTAAAATATAGATTAAGATAGCTCTTAAAATTTGCCCATAATTAAAAATGTACTTTCCAGGTTTACAGTATTTCCTGGAGGTATTTCCCTTTATACTTGTTGATTGACAGATTTAATTTTGATGTGGATGCCGTTGAGTGAGCGAAGCACCAGTCTAGGAATTAATTTGGGTTTCAAAGTGGGGTCTTCTATCAGCTTGTACTTTTTTAACGTCAGGGCTGTTGCCACTTTCAGCTCATTCATTGCAAAGTTCTGGCCAATGCAGTTTCTGAGGGAGGAAAACAGACAAAAAACCAAGCAAGATTATGAGTAAGATGAGAAAAGCCATAAGAAGACAACATCATATCAAATCAAAAACAACCACAAAATAATTTCTGAATGTGGAATGATGGAATGGAAAGATGCACTCTGAGACGGTAAATAATGTAGCCAGCCCTCAGTAGCTGGTGCAGTCTCCTAGCCATCCTTTGAAACAAGGAGGCTTTGTGACTGTCCCAAAACAAGAGGGGACACTGCCAGAATTATTCTGGTTCAGACTCAGTTTTGGTCCATGGCCTCACTGAACTCCTTGTATGTCTGAGAACTCAGCCAGATGCAAGTGGACACCTGCCTGGTTGCCTGGATTACAAACTACCTCTCAGACAGGGCACAGTATGTCAAACTAAAAGACATCACGTCTGACACCGTGTTCAGTAACACTGGAACCCCCCAGGGCACGGTGCTGCCCCCCTTTTCTTCACCCTGTACACTGTTACAACTCTGAATTGTGTCACATCCAGAAGTTCGCCACAACCATTGTTGGGTGCATCAGGGATGACAGAGAGGAGGAGTACAGGAACCTGGTGACGGACTTTACTGTCTGGTGTCGTGGGAACCATCTGCAGCTCAACACCACAAAAACCAAGGAACTGGTCATTGACTTTGGGAAGTCAAAACCAACTCTGCGACCAGTTCTGATCGAGTTTATCTCATCTCATCTCATCTCTCTCATCACTCACCTCCGCCGCCAACAGAGTCACCATCATTTCGCCTGCCGGTAGCTGATACTTGCCTTTGGAGTCTTACAAGTCAGTGATGCTTTGTAGGACTCCTTCTTCAGCCTGATGCCACCATTGCCTCTGGTGTCCACCAGCAGCCACAGCTCCGGACAGTCATCTTGGCAATGTCAGCATGGAAAATTACCAACTCATATTTTTATGTACATTTCCATCCCAAGGGATGCTGTCAAAGCTCTGCTGGAGGTGGGAATTGAAGACCGTTTAGGTTGTTTAGGCCTGCCAGGTCTCTCCAGCATCCATGCCTGCCCCCTGTTCCAACACACCACCAGCTGGTGATTAGTTGACAGCTCAGTACCACTCTTTACCCGAGTGTTCGAACATTCAGTCAGTTCAGAACAACAGTCTGTTTCTCCCAATCACACTCCCCCAGGTCAGGCTGTCATTGCCCACATGGGTGTTCAAGTGCCCCAGCAGAATGGGGTCCCCACAAGGAGCAACACCAGCGCATGTCACAAGGACTCCAAAAAGGGTGGATACTGTGAACTGCTGCCTGGCATGTAAGTGTGAACCAAAGTCGGCACCCGAAGGCATCCACATGCAGGCAGAGTGCAGTGAGGCTCTGAGTAAGTCCACAACAGATCTTGCCTCTCAGCCGGAATGACTCCAGACAAGAAAGAGTTCAACCATTCTTGAGAAGGTTGATTCAAGAACCCGAGCTGTGCGTTGAGGTGAGATTGATTATATCTCGCTGGTATCTCTCAACCACCACAATTTCAGGTTCCTTTCCTTACCAGAGAGGTGATTTTCAATGTATCAAGTACGGATTCAGGCGGGACTCAAAATGCAAACACTGACCTAATGAAAAGGCTATAGCATTTAATGAGAAACTGGGTTGGTACACATAAGGCAGTCAGAACAGGCAAAGGTATCCAAAAATGGCAGACTAAATACTCAGGTCAAAAAAAGATACCGACTGGTCGAGCATAAGTAACAAACAAACACTAGGAATTGCTGGACGACTGCCACAAGGGAACAAGACGATCTGGCCAAGAGGGTGGGAGAACACAACTTATGTACACAAGGGGTTGATTACATACGAGACAATGGTGCGAGAGACACTTGACAGGAAGACAAGGATGAGACAAAGACACTATATAAACAAAACGAGAAACAGAACAAACTAGGCAAAAGACATGACTTGGGTTCTAATGTCACGGTCCGGTAGTTTCATGTGTCTGTTTGTTAGAGTCAGTCTGTGTTTCCTGTTTTATTTTGAAATAGTTTTTGTGTCTTAATCCCCATCTCCTGTCAAATTTTCTTCCCCCCTGTGTGATTGCATTCCCTCCCTAATGTGTTTCAGCTGTGTCTAATTGTCTACCCCTGTTTGTGTATTTAGGCCGTGTGTTCCTTTCCTCCTGTGCCAGATTGTTTTGTCAGTTTCTGTAAAAGTTCCAGCAATATTTCCTCCGTGAGTTCCCCTGTGTATGATCCTTGTATCGATTTTTGAGTTTTTGCCTGCGGAATTTGTATCTTTGCGGAGTAGTTTGATTTCCTGGTTTTTGATCAGGGAACTTCTATAGGGTGTCTCAGCTACTGACTCCTTCAGAGTCTGTACCTGATAGTACGATCTGGCCAAGAATGGATTCAGCAGAGCAAGATCCAGTTTGCTCTGACTTCAAGGCTCCAGGCAGTCGCCTTCACCGGCAAGAGGAGCAACTGGCATTAGTAAATGAGGAGATGATTGAGACTTCTCGACGTAATGAAACAGCGTGCGCCACTCTGTCGGCTCAATTAAGTTACATTATTGACTGACAGCAGGTATCAGAACAGCCCTCTACCTCACCGACAGTTCTGACTTTTACGGAAGCTGTAGCTGGGTCACCTGCTTCCACGGTCAGCTCGCATTCTCTCCGCCTGTCCTTACCAGTACGTTTTTATTTCCCAGTGTGAATTACAGTTTGAATTTAATGCATCCGCTTTTTCCTCAGACCGTACAAAAGTCGCTTATATCCTTTCTTTTTTGACCAGTCAAGCCAGCTCCTGGGCTACTGCTGAGTGGAGTCGCAGTTCTGCTGTCTGTAATTCTCTGCTGGTATTCCTTCACACTTTTAAACAAATAATTCAGTCGACAACCCCCGGCAGAGGCAAGGCAAAAGATCAAATATTAATGATGCAGTTGAGTTCGAAAACCATAGCGGCCGACAGTGGTTGGAAACAACCTGCGCTAATAGACGCATTTTATAAATGGCTTGTATGAGACACTAGAGTATCAATTAACACCATTAGATTTGACAGCGGAACTGGAGGCCTTGATTAATTTGGCCTCAAAGATGGATAAGAAACTTTTTGAGCGTCAGATACTTCAAGTTCAACAGGACCAGTTCTGGTTTTCATTCGTTCCGCTGTTCTTCCTGCTACATCTAAGGATTTATCTGACAAACCTGAACAATCAACTGAATTACCAGAACCAATGAAAATCGGCCGGACTCACCTTACTCCACAGGAGTGGCAGGGGAGAGTTAAGGAGGGAAGGTGCATCTACTGCATGCAGCTGGGACACTAACACCTAATGCCGCCACCTCACTGTTGGTGAGTCAAACCAAATAATCTAGGTGAGAATTAACCAACATAACTCTCAAATCTAATTCCAGTTCCCTGTAAATCTATTGCACAGTCATATGGTCTGTGAGGAGGAAGGGAAGTAGCTTGGGCTTTACTGAAATCCTGTTTCAGGTCCCAGTAGCGTTGAGGAACACCGGAGAGGTCTGGATGGTCCACTTCCTCAGGATTTACAAGAAGGCATTACTCCCTGTTTGTTTCTGAGCAGAAGGTCATAGAGGAATACAACACTACATCACCGAAGTCAGGTATAATTCGACCATCCTCCTCTCCAGCAGGGGCTGGGTTTTTCTTTGTCGAAAATAAGGATAAGACTCTCCGCTCCTGCATTGATTACACCAGACTGAATAATAAAACTATATTAAGAATTGATATCATCTTCCTTTGATTTCCTCTGCATTTGACTGTTTACAGGGGTCTAAAATCTTTACTAAATTGGATTTCAGAAATGCCTATCATATAGTTCAAATAAGAAAAGGAGATGAATGGAAGAAAGCTTTTAACACACCTCTTGGACATTATGAGTATCTTGTGATGCCTTTCGGTTTAACAAATGCTCCAGCTGTCTTTCTGAACCTTAATTTACTTTGTTGATGACATTTTGAGAGAACTCCTTAATCACAAAGTTTTTATGTATCTGGATGATATTTTGGTTTTCTGTACTGATTTAAAGTCTCATGTTGCTACTGTTCGGGAAGTTCTACAGAGTTTGTTGACTCATAAGTTTTATGTAAAGGCAGAAAAGTGGGAGTTCAAGCCAACTAGAAAAAGGGGGTCAAATCAAGATGGCTCAACAGAAGGTTCAAGCATTAATTAATTGGCCAGTTCCATCTTCTCAAAAAGATGTACAGCATTTTTTGGGATTTCCTCATTTCTACAGGAGCTTCATTAGAAATTTTAGTTGTGTTGCTGCTCCCTTCCATGTTTTCACCTCCTCCAAGACACAGTTCTCTTGGTCTCAAGCTGAAGTGGCCTTCCAAAGGCTAAAGAAGAGTTTTGGTTCCGCTCCTGTACTATGTCTTCCTGAGCGAACAAACCAGTTCTTTGTGGAAGTGGATACTTCAGACTCTGGTACAGGAGTTGTCTTGTCACAACGCTCAGGTAAAGATAATAAAATTTATCCCGTGCCTATCTTTCAAGAAAGCTTTCTTCAGCAGAGAAGAATTACTCTATTGGAGACCGGGAGCTGTTAGCAGTCAAAGCAGCCTTGGAGGAGTGGAACAACATTTTGTGGTATGGACTGATCATAAAAACCTTGATTACAATAAAAACGCTAAGAATGAGTTCACCAGTTTGTAGTGGAGCCCACAAAAAACACTCACTAATGAGATACATAAGAGGAGAGTAGTCCGCCTTATCATAAATTATTTCTACCCACGCAAAATTCTGAATCGTGTTGGCACTGGTGCTAGGTTAAACATCAACACACTACAGGCTGTTGCCAGATAAATGAATGAACAACATGTAGCTGTAAACTGGGGAACTTCTTCACAGTTTTTTGGTATCCTGGTAACAAAGTGACCCAGTTACTATGTATCAGGTGTGAACAAACCTTGGCCCAGCAGAGAAGGGCACAAATGCATGAGGTGATCTCTTGGAAACATTCTCTGGTAGGAAACGCAGTGGGTCAAAGACCTGCGTAAAGACAAGTTGAAATAATTAATAATAGTGATTAGTGTTGTATCAACCACATGTGAGGGAATCAGCTAACCGATCGGAGTACTCCAGATATAATTATTAATCAAATAATGTACCGATTTCATGACGATCACTACAATTATTTGACAGATTTTAAATGAGGGTCCTGGGTTTGTACGGCAGGGTTATACTTTTCCTCTAATCACAAATTCTATGAAAAATGGGCACCTTATAGAGTGGGCTGAGGTGTGTTTTCACTTCATTAAGACATGCACAGAATGATATCTTCACTTACTTCAGGGCTTTCCCAGACAACTCCATTCCTGTGAATCCCAAACATACTTGTTCCAATGATACTACCTACAAATAAGAAAAAATCAGAGATTAAACACATGCAAAGTATATTAATACAAACATATCAAACTTAATTATAGTTAGCGTGATATCGACTATACTTTACAATAGTTACTACCATTTAAAGTTTAAATGAACAACAACCTGTCAGAGCATTGGCTATTGACTACTGATGAAGGAGTCTTTAGGTCATCTAATACTGACCAAACCCACATAACTCTGCAAAGTATGTAGAAGGCACATGGACTTTTTAATTTCTTTTTTGTTTTTAATTATACTGTGGGCAAATCAACATATCTTGTAAGCAAACATTTTGCTCAGTATAAATGTAACAAGCGTAGTTCAAGGGTTTAGGCTAATACAGAATAAACTTAAATTATCAGACAATGTGGAATAAAATGTAAAGACACTTAAAATGTAGGTAATGCCGTGTGTTGTGAAATGGTGACTTTGTTAAACACAAACTAAGACTGCAGATCCATTATGGAAAACGACTTTCAGACGTAACTGATGAAAGTTAATATTCTATCTTTTACTAGTGGTGTAAAAGTTATTATGTATGCCAGAGTATGCTGCTTATCTAAAGAGGCTTTCCAAGAGCATTAACAACAAACCTGCTGGCAAAGTCTTTCCATCAAAAAAAGTCATGGGCTTGGTGATTTTTCTGGACATTCCTGGTACAGGAGGGTAAAGACGGAGGGATTCTTTGATGCACATTGTTGTATATGGAATTTTACTGAGATCCTCCCTTAAAATAAGACACATACACAGTTTTAGGTGTCAACCTCACCTAAATCTGCTGTTGCTCTGACTTTCATTGCATTTGGCAATATTTTTAGAACAAATGCCTACCACTCCATGGTGTCTTTCCCATCCAAGACTTGCAGGATCTCATTCCTACAGATCTTCTGGTGCTCTGGGTGGCAGGCTAGACAGTAGAAGATGAAAGAGAGGCCACTGGCTGTGGTATCATGGCCCTCAAACATGAAAGTGTCCACCTCTGCTCGTAGATCTTCATCTGACAGACCCTGCTGGTTCTCATCCTAAAGTGGGAAAAAGATGGAAAAACCAAACTAACTATAACTATTTATTATATAAGTTCCACCACCACTACTATGAATATTACATACAATATGAGCACTACTATAACTAGTTAGTACAACATTAAGAAATTTGAAACAGCTACTACACTTCGCTAAGAAACCAGAATTAAAAAAAAAAAAAAAAAAACCTGGTTTTTGACCTTTGAACTTTTGACCACCAAAATATAATCAGTTGTGTGTTGGGCAAAGACATACTATTATTAATTTTATTGAAATAAGTTGGAATAGTTCTGATTTGGCATTTGTTGATAACAAACAAACGCCACTGAAAACATTGCCTTTTCCAACTTTGTTGACAAGGGTAACAAAAATGCCATTTTGTGTCAAGGAAATTAATGAAAAACATGAATGCCATGTTAGCGTTTTACACATAATGTTGATACTGACGGTTTGATTTTCTGAGTTTTGTTCAGGGGTAGTGGACAACAAAACTAAATTAATTTACGTGTACTATTTACAATCCACCTCTGCAGTCCATCCCCTCATTTCAGACCTCAAGAAGTCATCGTATTGCTCTTTGCAGATCTCACTCAATCCAGTAAGGTGGTGGAGGTTATCCAGAGAGGGGACTTGCTGAAATCAGTGCGCAGTCTGCGAGAGCTGCAGCCCTGGAGTGCATCTGCTCTGCTCGCTCACTTGCACAGGTCAGTGCACAAGTCGCTCTCAGCACACACCATCACAGTTATGACGGACCTTGTGATTTAACCTTTCTGTGTTACTATCAAGGCTGTATGAGAAACACGGAGAGATGGCCGTGCGACTGTTTTCCCAGTTTTACCCTACGGTTGCCCCTGCTGATGTCATAACCATGGCTCAGAAAAGACACTTCCTGGCCTACCTGGATAATTTGGTCCAATCACAAACAGAAGAGCACAGGTACTCATATTTCCTCTTTTTGGACAGACAGTGAATTCTCTTTGTGTTTGAAATTTACACGTATTATTCGACCTTTAGGTTGTCGTTTCTGCAGTCCCTTCTTGAACCAGAATCTCTGAGACAGGATTGGCTTGAACTGGCACTTAGCTATGATGCTCCTCAACTCTGTGATACCCTCACCCCTGATGGAAAGCCCAGGTCTGATCCTCTGTGTGTGAGAAGTCTAAAACATCATTTAAGTTTAACACGTATTATTTTTGTTTGGGTTTTTCAATGAAATTCAGCCAAAACATTAAAACACTACACCTGTGTCTACGCCACTTGTACTTTCCTATCATGGAGGGTATATTTCATTAAAATAATGAAGTGAAAGTTAAATTGTACAATAAATCTGTGTGGCTCCGGCTGCAGGTGGCATTCACACTGTTTCAGCTGGGGTTATGGACGGCTCCTGTCCCTCCTGATCCGTCTTCCTGCCGACCTGTCCTCCAAGCAGAAGATGGCCGAGACCTGCCGCAGCCACGGGTACTTATAATTTTGTTGTTGCTCAACTCAGAGCTTGAAGTTTCGTAGTGACTTTATAGCGTCATATTTAATTGTCTGTATCATGTGGGTGTGCAGCTACTGGATAGGCTACCTTTATCTTTGCTGTGAGCTGCAGCAGCGCACAGAGGCGTTCTCCACCATCTGTCAGCTGGATGACATCAATCTGCTGGAGGACTCTGAGGGTAAAACCAAGATCTATGAGGAAAAAACTGAAAGACACCGAGTGGCAGAAACAGACAGATTTCCCAGTTTAATGTCTACAGTGGCTCTGGGTTATGTTTTAGGTGTTGGGCCCCAGACCTTGGATGAGTGGAAGCTGCTGATCCAGTTATCCCAGCAGTTCAGCAGTGCAGGGGAGTCGGAGCAGGACCCTGGTGTGAATGGGAGTGGTTGGTCGAATGGCTCGGCAGACTGCGATGGTAAGATCAGCCCGGAGAGCCTGACCCTGATGCTTGCCCGCACAGCCGGGCCCGACCACGCCATGGCCATCCTGGAGGAGTGTGGAGTCCAGCTGGTCCTTTCGCCACACTCCAAACTGGTCTGTGAGCTGCTGAGAGTCACTGAGAAGAGGCAGAGGTGGGTCAGGGTGCCAGCTACTGAACTGAGCACACAGTTTACTTTTTTTATAGACAAAAGTAAAAATGGACCAAATCATCATCGTGGCCTTCGACTAATGTGGGTATTTCTGACACATGAGATTCTGTTTATCTTTTGAAGACTTGGAATATTAGTAGAAACGCTGCTTGGAGGTCTTTTATGTTTATGTTTATGTATTCATTTTTTGTTTTATTTAAAATGCCTCCTTGAGAGAGCAGATCACACTGAAATATTTTCATGTGTTCTTAACTCTTTCTACATCTTGGAAGCACATAAATTGTTTTAATTTTCAATAAAGACCATTAGAATCAAGAGAATTATTGTCATTTAGAATTTTGTAGATCACAGTAATATTAGCTCTGCTGATGCCAGTATGGTTTTCACATAATCGGGGTGGTGGATGTTGAGGAGACCCACGAAGGGGCCAAACCATAACGGGAAAGCATAAGGGTACTGCTCTCCGAATTTCACAATCTTGTCCAAGTCTTTCCCGTCTTGTTTGAACTGCAGTGAATATTCGAGCACAGACAGCGATCAGTCCTGTAGCCTGTATGCTGTTTGGCTCTTTCATTAACAAATCAGTGAACAGGGTCATGCATTTGAACTGAACTTTGATGAGTACAAACTGGCTGTCTCTTCACATCCGTTTACGCAGTAGCAAAAAAACACAAAATAGCACTAAATCACAAATAAAGGCAGCCTGTGCTACTTTAGAACACTAGCAATATTGTATTGCATAGTTATGCATTGCATTCCATTTGTTTGTCTTCAAATATAACTTAAATTAAATACACTCGTTATACAGAATGTTAAGGAGAAGGCATCAGCTGATTGGAGTCCTACCTCCAAAACATGGCCAAAAAGCCTGTGTGCTCGTGGTCCAGGAAAAGATTCAAAGCTTCGAAACAAGAGCCTCCTTTTGGCCACTAAGCTGGTTAATTTGTAGATGACGGCGGCGAGGCAAAACAAAGCAAACAGCTGATGAATGCCGGACCAGCCCAAAGACCGGAGATCCACCAAGGCTTCAGTCCACGCCATCCCGACGACCAGTGTGTCTCTGGAGATCACAAAGTGCAGACGACTCAGCCATGAACCAGAACACACCTGGGCACAACAAACCCAGGTGCGACGTCACGGGCGGGCGGTGGGCGGAGACGCTGTCAGGACGCGTTCATGTGACGTCGGAATAATCGGAAGAACGACGTCTCCACTGGATAAATAGCTTTATCTGAGTTGCCATGGAGTTAATGCAAGAATATAAATTTCTAACTAAGGTTAGAAGGCCATTAGATCAGCTGTCACAAGGTCAACCTAAAATGGGATTACTCCCTAATGGTTCTTTGGGGGTTAATTATCTAACAGAGGAAGATCAAAAACCCTCCTTTTGCAGAAGCTATTTTCAAGACAAATGTTGGAAACAGTCCACAGTCACCGGTGTGAAGAAACATCAGAATACATACTATTGTCAAAGTTTGTTTTTTTTTAAATTATGTTGACTAATTTCAAACTATGTGGACTAATTCTAAATTGACTGTTAAAGTGAGTAAAATGATGGAACTTAGGAAAACTGAGCAGAATCATACTTTATGGCTTTCAACAAGTCTTTGCACATTGTAGATGCCAAAATATCAAATGTTTGGAAATATAGCTGTTGGAGGGAAAATATAAAGCATTACTTAGAAATTGTCTTTGTTCTTTAACAGTACACCATCATTTCATGTGCCGTGATGTGTGACACAATCTGGTGACATCAAGCCAAATGGCACATCAAATGTCAAAAGGGCAGTGCTTGTAAAACCATTTGGATATTTAAATTGCAGTACAAAGTAGATATTAGGCGGTTATAGTACAGTTAACGGCACTCACAGAGCATCCAAGGATTTATATAGAACAAGAGGTAGGAGATCCACCATATATATCTCAAAGAAACTTGTGTCTAAATGAAAGGAATACCATTTCTTCCCCACACCTGTGTCTTATACTGAGTTTTACTATGTAGTTAGTTGATGTCCAGACCTGTGTCTGGAGGTCAGTGAAATCCTCACCCTGCCCGTAGGAGGAACTTTGCCGGGCTTACTTCAGAAAGAAAGACGTTTCAGCCACGCCATACTTGACATCGAATGTTCAATTCATTATTTAAGAAAAAAAGGGGAAAAAAAAAAAATCACAGCTTGAATTTGAGATCACTTGAAATTAAGAAAGAAGAGGGATTTTCGCAGCTAGTATCAGCTTCTAGATAGCACAATGGACAAGGAAATAAAGTGCCCTTAATTGCAGTGTAGCCAAAAGACATAATCTGCCACATTAACAAAAGAGTGTCATTTGTCAAAAATATGATAGGGTGAGCTGCATGAGTAGGCAAAGAGGCAGGGTTCAGGTATGTGTCCAGGTGGGATGCCTTAGAGCTCAGCTCAACAAATAGTTCTGAGGGGATGGAAGGACCACTGAGAGGAGTCAGTCCTCTCTGCTGGTGCAATTCTGGCCAGGTGAGAATTTTGAAGTGTTTTGCAGGCTCATATTGGAACCACGGAGGGAGTTAGAGAGCTCATTCTGAGAGCAGACAGTAGCTTAACTTTTTGCAGCGCATATGTAACATAGTTAAATAGTTTCAGGTTAAATCCGGCTAAAAATGTGGAGACTACGCCACCTGCTGTCATAAATGTGTACCTGTAACGAGAGTCGTAACGAAGGATTATGGATAATCCTCAAAGCGCCGGAGGATTTGTCTGAGGTAACGTGTCTGTGAACGTCTGTGGACAAAAATAATGTTAATTAGCTTCAAAAGCACTTAAAAGTTAAACTGGCTTTGTTTGCTTGTATATTATGAAGGATAAAGTCGCCATGTTTTTGTCAGGTTAACCACTCGTTTTTATGTGTTTTTTTGCCAGTAAAAGTAGTCTCTGTAGTGTAGCTAGCTAACATTTACGTATGCTGCATTTTCAGACCGTGCATGAGCTGTATGTCCACAAGAACTGACCCGTTGCCTGTATTTTCCTTTGTCAAACCCAGGTATGTTACATATAAGTGTTGTACAGTTTTAGACATGCAGGTGATTGTTGTTTCATTCATTTACTGTGTATTGTGTGGAAAAATTGTTGTTACAGAAATGTTATTGTAAAATGAAAAATACTTAAAAACAGGTAACAGTCCAGAGATTAAAAATTGTATATTTTTATATTTTATTGTATTTATTTTAATTGAGAAAGACAGACTTTTGTGTTTTGTTTCGTTATTTTATTTACATAAAACCACTATCACTAATTTAAGGATTATGGGTAATCCTAAAAGCGCTGGAGGATTTGTCTGAGACTCCGCATGAGCTGTATGTCCACAAGAGCTGACCTGTTGCCTGTATTTTTCTTTGTCAAATCCAGATGGGGAATAAATCTGCTGTTACCAACACTCCGAGAGCTTCATTTATGCAGAACTTATCCATGCATAATGAAAGTTGTAGATGAGAATTTGGAAGTGCTTTGTAGGCTAATATTTCAAAGAAAGAAGGAGCTGTAGAGCTTATTCCAAATGCAAATGGAGACTTCTGGCACCCACAATCATAAACTTGGAAGTTCTAATCAAATGCTCTTGGCTCCTTTACTCTTGGACATTGTTTTCAAAAGTTAAAACGCTAAAACTTCCTTTGGGAGACCCATTGGGTAATTGAAAGATCTCTTCAAGGAATTTCAAATAAACATGGCCCCCTGTTTCTCGTGATATGTTTTAAGAGTTTTTAGGGCACAAAGTTCTTACACTCAGGCTCATGTTTCAAAAACACAAGGAGCAAACACGTGGAGCTAGAGAGAATCATGAATTGTTGAGTAAGTGAGGTGTCATAAAGCAGCTTTAGTGGCTGCTGGTAACACAAGGCAAAGAGGAACATGCACTCACAGACTCACAGGACATGCTAGGAGACACCTTACTTCAGGGTGCACTACTGCTAAACATCCACTGGGTGTTACTGTAACACCGCCCATGACAAAAGCTATCTAAAGTTGCATTTACAGATGAACACATTGACCAGAGAACAAACTGATCTAAAATGTGGTTGACAAAACTGAGAAATAAATTCTTGTTTAGAAAGCTGCAGTTTGCACTTTTCCCTCAGAGTAGCATGAATTTGTATTGCTAGAACAAATGGGGTTTATTTTGTAAAGAAATGAGAATACTTTCTATACTTTCAAACAATGCAACCCCAGTAATCCCAGTGTGTGCTTCATATGCGTGGAACATATATTTGCCAAACATTACAGGCTCAATAACCCTCTGTTTACATAACCGTTCTATTAGACTTATAAATATACTCCTATTTTGTGGGCAATAAAAATTGTCTGAAGTAGTCATATCAAGTCTGTAGTCACTCAAACCTGTGATGAAAAGTATAAGAAAACACAACTTTTCAGCAAGTATTTCTCCTTCCGCTGAGCAAAGACACGTCCCAAAGATGTCAGATTTCCATCTGAAAATGTCCACTGAAGACACAAAACAGAACTTTTTAAAATTATTATCATTGTCTTTTTAACATTCACACAGGATTCAAAGTTTTTGAGCATCGTTTTAGGATATCTTGTCAAGATTCTTGCATGTCCACAGGCATCCATTCAGATATTAAACCAAAAACATCCATGCATAAGTCCAAAAGTGCTTCTGGACTGACATTTACACCACGATGTGAACATCTCTCTAACTTTGCGTGTTTAACAGGTTAGTTTCCGTATTTGCCTGCAATTTTTTTTTTTTTTTTTTACTTAATACTATGAACTTCTACTCATTTCTTTGTCAATATTTATGTACGTTTTCTGCAGAAACCTGAAAAGAAGGACGGAGGGCTCAACATTGAAGTCTACTGGAAACCTACTCACACAGACCAGTACCTGCTCTTTAACTCTCACCACCCTTTGGAACACAAGCTGGGAGTTATCAGAACCCTACATCACTGGGCTGAAAATGTTCCCACAAGGACAGAGGAGAAGTCTAAGGAACACAAACACATCAAGACCGCATTAAAAACCTGTGGATACCCTAACTGGGCATATGTCAAATCCACTAAGCGCTCCAGGAACAACACTCCGACAACACAGGAATAGGAGAGGAACAAACGCCACAACGTTGCCATTCCGTATTTGGCAGGGGTGTCAGAGAAATTCAGAAGAATTTTCTCTAAGCATAAAATCCCAGTTCACTTCAGACCCTGCAACATGAAAGAAACTGGTTCACCCCAAGGAAAAAACTCCCAGACACAAACTTAACAATGTTGTTTATGCAGTTCTGTGCAGTGAGGAGTGCACAGACTTTTATATCGGGGAGACCAAACAACCTCTCCACAAACGCATGGCTCAACACCGGAGAGCCAGCTCCTCCGGCCAGGGCTCAGCAGTCCTCTTACACTTAAAGGAGAAGGGACAGTCCTTTGAGGATTAGAATGTGCATGTGCTGGACAGGGAGGATAGATGATTTGAGAGAGGAGTAAAGGAGGCCATCTATGTCAAGCTGGAACAGCCATCACTTAACAGAGGAGGAGGCCTCAGACATCAACTGTCACTGCCACATACAAAGCAGTTTTGAAATCCCTCCCCAGGTAACTTAACCACAGTTCACACCTTGGCTCATGTGAAACCAGCAACTCACATGATGACCGGGGGAGTGATTACTTATCTGATGGGGGATGGATCTGGGCCACACAGATTGGGGGCGGGGCTTTGTACCCTTTGCCCACTACCCTAAGTAAGAAGGATACTCCACAAGGTTAAATACTGGGGACTCCTTACCAGAAATTTAGAACTGAAGAAGTCTCTTGGATGATAGGAGTAATGTCTTCTAGAAACTACAGGAAGTCCAGTTGCTTTCAGCTGAAGCACTAAGATAATCCTTTGAAACATTTTAGAACTGGATCAAGATCATTTTTGAGGAGAACTGAGGTGTTGTGGAGATATGTCTTATGTAAAATTTTCAAAACTAAATCTGATGGTGGACAGTTTTGAGCTACATGTCCTCACTGACAGACAGAAAGATGGACAGATAAAGACACAAGTATGATTGCAATACCTTCTTTCCCTTCAGGAGGAAGGGTAATTAACACTCTGTTTTCACAGCAATTTATAGCAACATTTAAATTTAAGGCTTTATTTGCTAGAAGAACAAATAAACAGTTTTGTTGCTAGAGGAGATCCTTTAGTCTCCGATAGGACTCCAAAACAACTGGAAACATCATCGTAAAAGCCTAAATTGTGTTGAAGAGGCCTCTACGGCCAGCATGTGTGGGTCCGCAGGTCCCAGCTACAGCCCCATTTTGGGTCAGCATATGGTCAACACAGCTCAAATTTTCATGTGCACCTTTGGCAATCAGTAGTGTGGAGGCAGCAAAAGGACTATTGTATCACTTCCTGTGTTCATTACTGAAGAAGACTCATGTTCCATTGAAACACCATGAAAAAAATGTCAGTCAAAAGATGCTTATCTCACAATGATCGCTCCCTGATCCCACCAAGATGCACAGTGACTCCTCATTCACATGTCCAAAGACTTGGACTCTTAACAAATGTGAAATTTAGTGTTGATTGGATAAGGCACAGTCAACCCACAACAACTGCCTGTGTTGTGGCAAATGATGCGTCATCGTGACAATGGTGGCTGATGAAAATGGTAAATCAATGCGGTAAATGGACATCAAAGTATATAACGAGTAATTTCATCATTTATGTGTTGTCACTATGTGGCTCCTTTACAGGACCAGCCAGCAGCTCCGGGTCCTTTCATTCTTAAGGAGGACATGAACATGGTCACAGATTAGGGACAATTCTACTACCTTCATTACCAAAGGATGGACTCAAACACCGGGGAGTATACTTGGATCACATCCTGGCCATGCCATGTGAACTTTATATGACGTAAAGTGCAACAGAGGATTTAATGTTCAGGAAGACTAATGTCATTTGGAACTAGCAAGGAAATCCTCACTTTATTCTATTGATCAACCTTTGAAAACACCCTCAAATATGGAGGCTCTGTCTGTTCCCTGTGTGGAGGTTTCTCTCACTGAAAATTGCAACAAAACGCACAATCAGATTGGTTGCAAGAATGGGCACTTCTCCTGCACAACGTTTGGCCCCTGGGAGGCGCTTCAGAATGGCAGATTGTAAAAAAGAGGAGGCATAAACATTCTCATTTCCTCACTCAGCAGCATGTCTCAGCCAGCAGAGGAGCAGATAGAGGTGACCAATCCACCCCCTTCTCTTCTCTCTTTTTGAGTGCAGTCACTATGCACAGGACTCTGAAGTATACTTCACATCCTGCATATGGACAACCAGGTGACATTATAGTTGAAATTCCATCAGAGTCAAATATTTATAAGTTTGAATATTCAGAGGTAAATAATATCTAATAATAAAAAAAAGAATTATGTTGAAAGGACAAATGTAATGAAACCATTGAATTAACACTAATTTTTGGGTCTCCTGCAATGTCCCACTGGTTAGTTGGTTTTTGTATTATCAGTGATCATCTACTAAAATAGATGATATATATTTTGTAGCCATTACTTTCTGAGTATCACTACTGCTGATTGACAAGAGTAGTCCTTGTAAATTAAGTCCACCTCAGTAGTGGACTTCGTTCTTTATGTGTTTTGGTCATTTTTCATTTCAAGTTTGAACTACAGAAAAAGATATCACTTGTAAGAACTTGTAAGATGTTTAGTCATTGTTGGAGATCAACCAAACATTTAATTGAATGTATAATTAAATAATTTTATTATTAC
>KV751396.1:15154-44667 GCA_001698575.1 Mola mola
CAGAATCAAATCTGTTGAAGAACAGATTCAGATCATTTGCCCACTTCTGGTCACCAGACTCTGGACCCCTCCCTCCACCTTTGCTGTGGCCTGAGATTTTTTCCAGGCCTCTCCAAACCTCTCTGACATTTTTCTGCTGAAGGTGTTCCTCCACCTTCCTCCTGTAGCTGTCCTTGGATCTCCTTATTTTGTATTTGAGTTCCCTCTGAACCCTCCTCAGCTCTTCTTTATCCCCAGATCTGAAAGCCCTCTTCTTTTCGTTCAGTAGGGCCTTCAGCTCTGGGGTCACCCAGGGTTTGTTGTTAGAGAAGCACCGTACCTTCCTGATTGGCACAGTGTTCTCTACACAGAAGTTTATGTAGTCTGTGATGCAGTGTGTCAAACTGTCAATGTCCTCCCCGTGAGGCCCGCAGAGCACTTCCCAGTCAGTAATTCTGTTAACAATTGAGAATACTTACAATAAGTGTCCAGTGTCCCTGCTGGCAAACTGCTCCGGCTGCCATATTTTAATTCAAAAGGTCAGCCTAAAAATAATATACAAGTTCAGTGCATAGTTTATATCAATTAGGTATATTAGAAAAACTTGTAACATCTCACTCACTCTTTTATAAAGTTTTGAAGACTCCTGCCACACCTGAGTCATTATGTAGGAGTTACAATTGCCAAGTAGTTATTAATAATCAATGAGCACAAGAGCTACATTTGCTCAACTGTTGACATTCTGTTGACATGACCAAAAGATTTTGGGTCCACATGTACAAGGCAGCTCTGCCAGGAGCAAAAAAACAAGATGTTATGTTGATACCTGAGATCACTCGTGTTAATAAACAAAAATTATACCTCTGTATTGTCCCATTTAGTTTCTCCACAAGGCCACTGGTCCTTGGATGGTAGGGCAAAAAGAGACTTCTCTTGATGCCCGGCTTCTCTCATAACTCATAGTTGACCTTATGATTAATTGGAAGAAAATGAAAAACAACAGGCACAGCAGTACAGCATTTGCTCATGGGGACATATGCAGCATCATTACAGTACCTTGTTGCAAAGTTCAGAGCCCTGGTCTGTTAGCAGTCTTTCTGGTGCACCAAATTTGTAAGAGATATCAAGAATACAATTTGTGACCTCTACTGCTGTTTTGCTTTTGAGAGGGTGAACCTCTGACAATTTGGTGAAATAATCCACTATAACACATATGTACTGGATGCCACCATCTGTCAGTGAGACTTTACCCCCACCAGGTCCATTCTGACAAACTCAAGAGCCAGAAAAAAGGAAAAAGATGTGAATGATATCACATGTCTCTTGAAGCTGATAGTTCATGGCATCATCCCTTTTGCCTCTTTTCCTTGATGTTAGCCCCCTTATATTGGCATTGTGAACACTTGGCAACCTAAAATAGACAATAAGGCAGGAATGATGTCCAACAGGAGTCACCCTTCAGTGTACTTCCAAGGAAAGACCTTCCACATATACATTAGACTCCAACACAGGAATGTGTAGCAAATATCAAAACAAGTAATATGTGTAGTGCAGTTGCTAAATATGTATTCCACCCTAAGATTCTAAACATACTAACTCACTCATTTGCAAATGTCCTCCATTCCAGGCCAATATTATCGGCTAATTATAGCAGTTTGGGTCTATTCAACATCACAGTGCCCACCAATGTTACTGGAGTGGAACTCCACAAAAATGGAATTAGCCTCTTGGGCAGTTGTCACCACTTTTGCCAAGTGCTCTGTTTTTTCTTGCACGGACAAATATAATATAGGGCTCCATCTGGGGTTTACATATCATGTAGTTTTTTTGTTTTTATTTTTTAATTTTGAGTTAAAAAAATAGCACAAATCTTTTTTTTCCCGTATGGTATACATCCTTACCCTTTATCTTGAAGGTGTCAGCTCTTCTCTGAATCACAAATCCCTCCTTGCAGCTTGAACCTTCAGGATATTAGCTGTGGAGTTTATACTTCAGTATCTCAGAAGAAATTTTACAATCCATGTAAATCTTACCCTACCTTTCCCTAGCTAACTCTACCTCTCTCACGTCTGTTCCTCCACCTTTCTCCATCACCCACTTCTGCCTACCTCACCCTCACTCCTCCACACACAAACATGTAAACAACAGAATTGACAAGCAAAACAAATACAAACCACACTTCAAACAGAAATACAACAGACCAACAAACACTTTCACTCACAAGCACAGTCACAAACCAAAGATCAGTCACACAATATCCCATCCCTGTACATTATCACTCAGTTTAACTCACTATCACTATGTAATCACTGTGTATTTTTCAACCTACTCAAAAACCCACAAAGATGGGCTACATAGCTTGATCCTTTATAGATTCCCACTACCCCAAGTTTGTGCACCTGTGTATAGTTGAGAGATAGCTGCTGTATAGACTGCAATGCTCAGACAACCTCCCCAAATACTTTCAGTTGCCACACCCATGCTTCCAATTTCTGTTCCTCCGAGCATAAGGAGTCACAGTTGTGTCAAATTTGGATGAAAGTGAGCTGTATTGTGTGAAGTCAAGTGAGATGGTTAGAAAGCTCAATTAACATTAGATGTAGTTTAATATTGACCTTTAGAGACAGTGGATACAAATGTTGTGTCACAGATTGATCTGACCATGTCACACTTTTTATACGATGACATACTTGTAAACACAGTATGACCCACATTTTCATTTACAATGATTGTCTGTGATGAGAGTTAAAAATAGGTGTTTGAAATCCTGAAAAGTATGAAACAAATGCAGTTATTTAGAAATACAGTATATGTAGCACTTCAGAAAAATTATAGTAGCCCAAGCACTCCCTACTGCCTACTTTTTACAGCTGTGCATCCAGTTTGTTTGCAGAACGAGTCACGGTAGTGTGTAGTTTGCATGGAATAATGCTGCGATTGTGTTAACAAAATGGCCTGCATCCATAGACAACAGATAAACGAACTTTATTGTAGATTTCCAACCATGGCACAGGTTGATCAGGACATATCACACTGTGCTAGCGAGCCGTTTGTCGGGCTCTCTGATGGAGCCATTTCAACTCCAGGTTCACACAACTTGCATCAAATGATATTAAAAGCATTGGAAAACCCTCGTTATTGGTTATTTCATTTTGCTTTTGGAAACAAATATAGAGAAAACAAGTCATTTCTTTTTTTCCATTTTTGGTTTTGTTTTGAAAAAAAATGAATGGATTATACTCTGATTTGTGAAAATTCACTCATTAAGAAGTCACTAAGTAACTTTAGGGTTTTGTGTAACTGCACTATGTAACATCAATGATCTCCATGGACAATCCTGTCCTGCCTCCATGTCTGCAATCGTATCCGTCTCAACAACAAAGAAGATGATTCAAATTTTTAAAGTTTAAGAAGCCAGTCAGGCAGATGTTTACCTGAGGAGAGTATGTAGTTCAAAATGTATATTTAAAATGCATCATTTAATTTCCTGCCAGTTATATGTATTTGTAGTAGTATAGTTATAGTTAGATTTGATTACTTGGTTGCAGTGAATACAGAGAATAGTTGCCTAAAGTATATTTAAAAAGTCCTTTAATAATTTGAATACTTGCTCAAGAGGGGGGGTGCTGGAGCCTATCTCAGCATCTCCGGGCAAAGGCAGGGTACACCCTGGACAAGTCGCCAGTTCATCGCAGGGCTCACAACCATCCACACTCACTTTCAAACCTATGGGCAATTTAGAGTGACCAATTAACCTAACCCCCAGTTTTGCATGTTTTTGGACTGCGGGAGGAAACCGGAGTAACTGGAGAGAACCTGAGTTGGCATGCAACATGCAAACTCCGCTTCAACACAGAAACGCCCTGACCCGGGATCAAACCCAGGACCTTCTTGCTGTGAGGGGACAGTGCTAACCACTGCACCACTGTGCTGCATGAAAGTAGACTTGAAAGGGGAAATATAAATGCAATTAAAAAGTCACTTTATCAGTCCATTTATCCATTTATCAATTCAGTATCTGTCAGATGTCACAATCTACTCCTCTATTTCTTATGGTGTTGAATAATATTATGATGTCACAGTGAAGTCTACGTTTGACCTCTGGATATAAAATGTCATCACATTTTATTATTTTGAGACCCTTGTGTAAAATTATGTTGAAATTCTAATTACTGGGATAAGGCTGTGTTTTGTGAGGTAACAGTGACCAAATTTGATGAAATTTCCTGTAAGCGTTTTCAGAGATGCTGCTGTCAAAAGAATTGGAGGCATGGAAAACCCAATGTCAGGATCAATTAGTAATCATGTCTTTGTCTAGTTAGTTTTCTGTTTCCTGTTTTATTTTGGTAGTATCTTGGTCATATCCTCATCTTCCTGCC
This sequence comes from Mola mola, assembly GCA_001698575.1. Classification (NCBI taxonomy): domain Eukaryota; kingdom Metazoa; phylum Chordata; class Actinopteri; order Tetraodontiformes; family Molidae; genus Mola; species Mola mola. Next base: position 19,513 of record KV751396.1, read on the forward strand.
AAGTTTTTTCCACCTTTGTGTCTTCCCCACTTGTGTCTCATTCGTCAATAGTCCTCTATGTATATAAGCTGTGTTTACTCACCCTTTTTTGCCAGTGTTCCAGAAATCCCCTCATATTTGTTCTGTTCTTCCTGTTTAGATGCATTTGTTCTTTTGACCAGAGTTTTACCTGCCAATTTGGAAACCATTCCCTATGCTGACTGCCTACTTGTGTACCAACCTCGATCTGATTAAACATTATTGACTTTTCCCTGTGTCAGAGTCTGCTATTTTGGGTTCAGTCTGGTTCTGGTCTTGATACCCCAAAGCATTATTCTGCTGGCAAAGGTTAACATCAGACATAAAAATGTGAGCTGCAGTAAAAGTAAAGTCTTCATTGTCAAGCCTGTCAGGTGTGGGCACCAAATAACTTGCATGAATCGTTCATTTAATAAACAAAAAGTTTTATTGCAAAGCTCCTCTTTCGCTCCTCTATTGCAGTGCTGCTCTGAATCTTTTGACCGCACGTCTCTCATATAATTTCACAAATGTATGTATTAATATACATTAAATGGAATTTTTTTCCAACAAAACTACTTTATTTACTGTTCATGATCTGAACAGATTCACTGACAACATCCAGAGAGAGCGGGGTCACTGTTTTGGTCAGGACAGCTGTGGTGCCAGGCTTATATCTGTACTGTCCTTCTCTGAAAAAAAGACAGACAAGGTGAAAAAGTTAGTCAAATTAGTTATGCTTACAAGACAAGTCAATGAAAAAGTGGATTGACATTTTCCCTCTAAATGTTTTTTGTAATGTTTACACTACACAGTGTAAGGTCAAAGTGTGCCATAGCCAGGATAAATATGATAATTTGTCAGCACTCTAAAAACGAAACGGCGTAATAGGCGTGACATGTAACATAACATGGTAGTAACATAGTCTTTTTTGGTTAGTTTATACTGAAATTAATCTTGCTTCTTAGACCATCCTTGGCGTTTACCAGTCTTGTTATATGGCTCAGACACAAAGGAGCTCCCTTTCCTTAATTGTCACTGTAATCATATCTCTTCAGTTGCGAGACAGTGCTGCAGCTACCACTGCAGAGATTTTTTTTCATTGTAGGCTAGAGTAGCATGAATATCTACTAGTGTTAAATAAATGAAGATCCAGCCTCTAGGGTTAGGGTTAGGGACAGCCCGAAGTGATGAAATTGACTGGCTGTGGCTGCACTTTAACAGAGCTTATTCTTTAAGAATTATCTATTTAATTGTCTTTTCTTAGATCTTGTGTTACTTTTCAGGTATGACTAATTTTTTAATTTTTTTTCATGCAAATAATTAGTATGTGAATTAATTGTTTTGAACCTGTAGGTAGTCAATGCAAGCTTTCACACCATCAACACCAGGTTTGATGTGGACAGACAGGTGCATCAAAATTTGCCTCACAATGAATATTTCATGCTGTTCATTCAAGTGACCATTTAACAGTCAAATAGATAGTAAAGTTCTATGGAATTCAATCTCTGTATGTAGCCTATTGTTCATATTCACAAAGGGACAAAATTCATATTACAGCTACACATACTGTAGGTAGTAGTTTACAGATGTAGTAAAAATCAATTCATATACTGTATATGTCCTTAAGACACTGGTATCAGGCCAGTACCCAAAACTCAAAAAATGATAGGAAGGAGAAAGGGAAAAATGGTATCAGAATATATCTACCAAATTATGACAATAATTCACCTTTTTCCTTTTGTTGCAAGCTTGTCGTATCCTTGCAGGTACTCTGCTCCAGCTTCAGTGATAACACACAAGTCCACATTGCTGCCTGAGCCCAGGTCACAGAAAATCCCTGCAGCAAAGGCATCGTGTACAAGCTGCTTTGCCTCCTCTATCTGAGAGAAGAGCAGGGGCAAGAAAACATGAACCCTAATATTTAGGCAGAATCATTTTAGCTTTCACAATTTTGCCAAACCAGCATTACCTGTTCATTACAAAATATTGAAGTGTTTACCATATGTGTTACTTAACCCTCTGGATACTACAAATTGGCTGCATATTATCAAATCAAATCAAATTTTATTTGTATAATCGATAATCACAAATTGAAAATTGTCTAACTGAACTTTCACAAACTGTACGAATGTGACACCCTCTGCCCTTAGACCCTTGAACTGGGTGAGAAAAAACTTAAAAAACCCCAATCAGGAAAAAATAAGAAAGCTCAGAAAGAAGGTTCTCAGTCATCCAGGTCATCTTGATCTCGGAGTGTTTAGTAGGAAGCAACTGGACTTCTAATCTTGTTCTCTGTTCTCTTTGTCTGGACAAGATAAGAAGTCCAGTTGCTTCCTACTAAACACTCCGAGATCAAGATGACCTGGATGACTGAGAACCTTCACGAAACCTATTAATAAGAATGTAGGAGTTCATGAGTCTATAAATCCAGATGTATGAGAAATCTCTTGACCCAGAAGCAGGTGTAGTGTGTTGGTTGGTTGGTTGGTTGTATAATTGTTTTGGGGTTTTTTGCCTTCTCAGACGGTAACACTGAAAACTCCGGTCACACGTTTTAGTATGAATGATCAACCAACTGGAGTTCTGACACATCACTAGTATTTAATGGTAGGTGACTTACTGTGGATATAAAATGTAAGTTGTACGGTGCTAGGGCTGCACGCTAGCAATTCAGCATCAACGTCGCAATGTGCAGTGTCAAGCATTGAGCTCAGGAGGCAAAGAAAAGGGAGGGGGGGGTTGGTTGTCTGATTGATTAACAATTCTGCAACTTAACCTATATTGGTAGACAGACTTTGCCAAAGGCAACATAAGATTGCCCATGGATGGCAAAAAGCAGTCCTTACAAAAACTGTATCTTTTCACAAAAAAAAAATAACAAAGACATTCAATATCAGCAGTATCATCCTTATCATGGCTGTTTAAGTCTGTAATATAATGTTTCTGAAAGGGATACAATGCACTGCAGTCAGTAACCCAGTAAGACTGGATGTAAAATCCAAATGATGAGACATACATGCATTTCTCATTTTTCCCTTTGTATTTTTAGTTGGTTTGTTTATTAGCTCCTTTAGCTAACGGAGGTCTTTTTAAAAATCCTCTTCAGACAATGGCTGACGATGTGAGTGATGGGAACGATGTAGGAGCCGAGTACAGCAGCTTCTTGGATGAAAACAACACTTGAACACAATGATCTGACCGATTAGACAAGACTCTGTGGATGAGGAACGTGTATATGGAAGACAAGGAGGAGGAGGAGAAAGATGAGGGGGAGTTTGATTATTTTTCCAGGATTCTCCAATAGTTTTATCAAGGAGCTGTGGCTGCAACTTGTGATAGAGACAAATGTGTATACTGAGCAAAGCAAGAGTGAAAAGTCACAAAGTCAGTAAAATTGCAGTCATGTCTGAGTTATTCTCTATTGTCCTTGGACAGCATTTCAGGCATGGAAGTGTCTGGAAGAGAGGGCAGTGGAGTTTTTGACAAAACTGTACAACATGATCTTGGAAAGTGAGAAGATGCCTGAGGAAAAACATACTGGTGCTGATCTTTAACAACAAGGCTGATGTGCAGAGTAGTAGTAACTACAGAGGGATAGAGCTGATGAGCCGCACAAAGAAGATTTGGGTGAGAGTAGTGGAAGCGAGGCTAAGAAAAGAAGTGATGATTTGTGAGCAGCAGTATGTTTTTATGACAAAAAGAGCCCTGCAGTTTGCTTTGAGAATGCTGATGGAGAAGTATAGAGAAGGTCAGCGAGAATTGCATTGTGTCTTTATGGATCTAGAGAAAGCCTCTAGAGGAACTGTGGTACTGTATGAGAAAGTCTGGAGTGGCAGAGAAGTATGTTAGACTGGTGCAGGATATGTATGAGAGTAGTATGGCAGTGGTGAGATGCGCTGTTAGAGTGACGGATGGCTACAAGGTGGAGTTGGGACTGCATCAAGGATCGGTCCTGAGCCCCTTCTTGTTTGTTATGGTGATGGACAGAGTGACAGATGATGTAAGGCAGGAGTCTCTGTGGACTATAATGTTTTCAGATGACATTGTGATCTCTAGTGAGAGAAGGGAGCAGATGGAAGAAAACCTAGAGAAGTGGAGGTATGCACTGGAAATAAGAGGAATGAAAGTCTCAGTCACAGCAAGACAGAACACATGTGTGTGAATGAAAGGGAGCCAACTGGAACAGTGAGGTTACAGGGGAGTGTGGTAAAGAGGTGAACACGCGAGTGCAGGCAAGGTGGAGTGGGTGGAAAAAAGACTCAGGATGGATCTGTGACAAAAGAGTAGCAGCAAAAGCAAAAAGAGGGGTTTACACGAGGGTAATGAGCCCAGCAACGTTGTCTGGTTTGGAGACGGTACTAACCAAAAGACACAATATTTCAAATCTTCATCTCTCTTTTTAATTTCGTGTTAGCCTACCGCTCTGATTCACGCAATATTAAACCTGATGCTCGCTCTCGTCAATTTGCATCCGAAGGTACAACCTCAGTTCCTGACACAATTTGACCTTTCAGTAAAATCATTGCCATCCTGACCTGGGGTATTGAGAAGACCATCAAGGAGACCCAACAACGTCAGCCAGATCCGCGTACTGGGCCAAAGGCTAAACTCTTCGCTCCTGACGTAGTACGATCACAAGTTCTCAATGGATTCACACTTCCCCCTTCGCCTGCCATCCAGGGGCTAATCGAACCATCTCATTGGCCAAGCCGCATTTTTGGTGGCCCATCTTGGAGGCTGACATCCAGGAATATGTGTAGGCCTGTACCATCTACGCCCGTAATAAGGCCTCACACAAGGCCCCAGCTGGTTTTTCCATCCTCTACTAATCCCTGGTCGTCCTTGGTCTCACATAGCATTGGACTTCATTGTGGACTCCCTAGTTCTCAAGATAACACAGTTATATTAACCATAGCGGATCACTTCTCAAATGCTTTTCATTTCGTTCCCCTGCCAAAATTACCTTCCACCTTTGAAACAGCTGAACTGTTATTAAATCATGTAAGACGGATTCATGGCATTCCTTATGATATTGTCTCTGACCAAAGTCCACAGTTTCTTTCCCAGGTCCGGAAGGCGTTTGAGAAGGCTTTGGAAGCCACTGTGAGTCTGTCATCAGGTTTCCAACGGTCAGACAGAAAGGACTGACCAAGGCTTTTGTTGTGTCACTGAGTCCAATCCCTCAATCTGGAGCTCCCTCATTACTTGGGTGGAGTATTCACATAATTCCTTAACCAGTTCTGCTAGTGTTTTTTCCCCATTTGAAGTGTCGCTACCAGCCACCTCTGTTCCCAACACAGGTCTTTGACCTCAGGCAAAGACCTGTGTGGACCATTGTAGGAAGATATAGAGAAACCTGAGCAGCCCTCGAACGCACCCAGGAAGTCACTCAACATTCTGCAAATAGCCATAGGAATCTAGCCCCTCCCGATCAGCCAGGTCAGTCAGTATGGTTATCAACAAGAAATATTCCACTGCTAACAGAGTCACGTAAATTCTCCTCCCATTATATTGGACCATTTCCAGTAGAAAAAATTATTAATCATTAACGCACTCGACCTTGCATGTCTCTCAACTCAAGCCTGTTGCCTCCAGTGAATTGAGCCACATCCAGCCCTCATCTCAACCTGATCTCTCCGTCCAGTCTGTTTCTGGATTTGACGACGGACGTGCAATTCTCTGATTACCTCTCTTTGGACTATAAAAATAAATCTGTTAAAAACTGAATCTGCACTGTGGATCCATTTCTTCTGCGAAGCGCAAGTGTAACAGAAATATTAAGGTTTTAGTGATCACTGGCAATTATGACACTCCCAAGTTTTAAAAGGCTGTCGTCTCAGGATGGTCAGGCTTTAAAGTGTCCAGTATGTCAATTTTTTCAGAACTTGAATTCAGAAATTACAATCGGATTTCTGAGAAGAGGATAAACATTTTGTACATTTGGAAGTGAAGAACTTTGCAAAATTATCTCTATTGTCCAATCAGTCTTACCTCCATATTTGGTTTGAATCTGTCCTCAAGCACAGAGACAGCAGCTGCAGCTCCAGAGCCTGAAACCAGAATCCAATATTATTTTCTTAAATTTGCTTGCTCCAGCTTGTGCTTTCTGCTGGTTTGTCAATAAAGTCTGATCTTGGGTTTATTAATTCAGCTGTATTTTTTTGAGAAATATACAGTTACACGTGTACATGTAAACATGTACCCATGGAGACGTAAGGCAGTTTGTCATACGAGCCGTGTGGGTAAACGCTATACAGATGAGCTCCAGTCACATCAACTCCTCCAACAAGCAGAGATGAACCAACATGACCCTGGTACCTGAAAAACAGACACATTTTCTCTGTCAGAGGAAGGAATAAGGAATGAGTCTACCTGGGCATGTGGAAAGACCAAGCAAACCCTGACCAAAGCTACTTAGGATACAGTAATGTCAAATGCTTCATATAAAAGCACAAGTGATTTAGGCTTTGCATCTTTCATGTCTCTGTTTGTCTCACCTGAACAGCATCTGTTTCAGCTGTCGGGTTACCATGGCAAGGAGGGGGGGTCACCCAGTGTTGAGCATGTGCAGTTCCACATTGGATGCCATGATCTATGTGGTGATCTCTGCGTCTGCAGCCACACCGGCTCCACAGCAGCTACAGAACATCCAGTAATTTTACAGCTTCAATAGTGCAAACAATGGACAGTTATGTAAAGAGTTCTTGGTCTCAGTGCCATAAATAAGTACATTTCTGACTACCACTAACAACATTAAGATGTGTGAAATCAGTTATTACAATACCAGATGTGCATAATCAGGTTGAAAAGACCATTATGTTGGTGAGCAAAAGAAGGTCTCGTCAATTCGACCACAATGGTATATCCCTGAAAATCCCTAATGTACTGTACATACAAAAGAGCAGCCATGGCAGAGTAGGAGACACACTGGGATCTATCGGTTAATTGCGGTTCTAGTTATTACAAAACCAGGTGTCCACAATAAAGGCAAAAAACATCATCATCATTTTGTTCAATACAATTCAAGATTTGTCTCGACAACAATGGACTGTTACACTACATTTACTGTCTAATCAGGTTTATATTACTTTATTTGTCATTTACATATACACAAATTTTACATGACTGCAACACATTGGCAAGGTTTTTGGAAAAATAAAATATTTTTGTCATACTATAATATGCCAAAAGAAATGTGAAATACACTGCATTATATTCATCAACTGCTTTTGTCCAGAGGGACTAACTTTTACTGTAACACATATTTTTTCCTCTATATACACTGCTCAACACCCCTTAAAAACAAGTGGAGAACAGGTTAGGCTCTGAATCACAAAATCATTTCAGTAATGGTCAATCTCATGATCTTGAAATTTGTGTTGTTCGTTGTTTGATTTAAAATTTTAAGTTATTAATTCTTGGTGTCATTTGTATTAGTGTTTGAAGTTACTATATATGCTAATGCTTCTGGTTTTATTATGGGGGTTTTTTAAGTATTTGAGTTTTTTAATTTATAGAGTTCAGTCTTACTTGTTCATTCCTGTTTATTTGTTTTTTATAACAATTTTTTTGTTCTTCCTCTGCAATCATTTGTGTCATAGTGTTTCCTGTGTTATTTTGAAGGTCTTCTTCCCCTTGTGTCTTTTCTTAATACCGTATATGGCTGCTCCCTTTATTGTGTCCTGTTATTACCCTGCCCTGATGTGTCCAATTATCTCCACTCTCCTTATTTAAGCCCATGTGCTCCCCTTTGTCAGATTATCAAGTGTCTTGTGTGCAGTCTGTCCTGTATTAGTAGTTTTTTTCACATGAGCTTTTATTGTGTTAGTCTAATGGTTTTGACCTGTCTTTGGATTTTGTATATGTTCTTCTGGGTTGCTTGCTGTTAGACTGACTTCTTGGTTTTGACTCCTACCTGCTCCTTGACTGTTCTTTGCCCTAATAAATATACACCAACTGAACCTACTCTGTCCCCAACATCTCCATTTGTGCCAAAGCCTCAGCCCGCATGTTCCATGCACAAGATCATCATAAACCCTCCTACCACCTACAGCTGCCTCACCTCAGCCAGAAAAATGTTGAAGCAAAAAATAGGTAACAAAGCAAAATGTCAGTATATAAGATACAGACACCTTGAAACATTTTATAAGAAAATAAAACTCATACTGTGAAATCTGTAAAGCAAAAGTTGGAAATAAGAGTGAGGACACTAGCATAATTAACCTGCTGTGCTTTTACTCACTAGATCTTTGGAGCAATGTAATGAATCTTCATGCAGTTCTTGCTAGCCACCACCATGTCATCTGTAGCCCTTGTATCTGCTCCCAGAATCACACCGTCCTGAAGAAGTAAAGAATGTAGGGATGTAATGATTCAATTGATTCACGATTCTTTTCTCAAGAATTACAATTTGAAGCATTCTTTTTTGTTGTTTTTTGAAAATGAGATGAAAATTGTCCTTTAATTATTTCACAGAAAAAAGCACAAAATACTGTAATATTTTCTTTATTATATTAAAGAATCACATTTCACTTTTGAGGTAGAGAGGTTATAAACTTAAAACAATGCACATGTCCTTTTCTTTGTAAACGAGGAAATAAAAACATCTTCTGACTTAAAGCTGGTATTTGGAACTTCTGGGAATCAAGCACAAGACTCAAATGAGAAGCAATTTTTATTTGAATTTGCTTTTATGAATATGTGCAAAAACCTACTCACTGCTTCAATCATAATTTCGACCTTGCCTTGTCATTTGACATTAAAATTGATCATTTAATGGTCTTGCCCCATAATCCTTTTCTATCTGACCATCACTTAATTAGTTTTTAAATTTCTAATAGGTGACTACTCCCCAATAGTCAAACCTTTCTATACTAGATGTTTAACAGATGATACTGTAACTAAATATAAAGAATTGATTACATCAACTTTAGATTAAAATCTGTGCCTTAATAGATCAGAGGACTCTTAAGTTAATACTACTCCTTTCCAAAGTGGTCACCTTGTTGATAGTGATGCAAGCATCAATTCAAACGACTTCAGATTGTATTGCCCCTCTAGAAAGGAAGACTATAAAACAAAGTAACCGGACTCCATGGTATAATCCTCACACCCGAAAACTGAAGCAAAAAATCCACAATTTACAAAGGAAATGATGCTCTACCAAAATGGAAGAGTTGCGCATAGCCTGGCAAGATAGCATCAAAAGCGACAGGAAGGCCCCCCACAGTGCCACAACAGCCTATTCTATTACTCAACATTAATAGAGGAAAATAAGAACAATTTCTTAATGCTAAATTCGGCTAAAACTGAAGTTATGCTGGGTCCTAAGCATCTCAGGAACATTTGATCAAATTATATAGTAATGCTAGACAGCACTACCTTGGCCTCCAGCAGTACTGTAAGAAATCTGGGGGTTATTTTTGATCAGAATCTGTCCTTTCACTCCCACATAAAGTAAGTTTCAAGATCTGCCTTTTCTCACCTTTGTAATATTGCAAAAATTAGACATTCTCTCACTCAAAAAGATGCAGAGAAATTAATCCACACATTTGTTACCTCTAGGCTGGACTACTGTAATTCTCCACCAACAGGCCGCACTATCAATTCTCTAAAGATTCTACAGCAGATTCAGAATGCTGCTGCTCGTGTACTGACTGGAACAAGGAAAAGATATCATATTTTTCCCGTTTTAGCTCCTCTATATTGGCTTCCTGTGAAATGTAGAATAGAGTTTAAAATTCTTCTCCTTACTTATAAAGGCTTAAACGTTCTTGCACTTTCATATCTTAAAAAACTTATAGTGCCTTAATACACAAACTGGATCAGTATGCTCCCCAAACGTGGGCACCTTGTAGGTCCTAGAATCTCCAAAACTAGTCTGGGAGGCAGAACTTTCAGCTTTCAGGCCCCTCTTCTATGGAATCAGGCCCAAGTTCAGGTCCGGGGGGCAGACATCCTCTCTATGTTTAAGAGTAGGCTTAAAACCTTTATTTTTGATAATGCTTATAGTTAGTACTGGCACAGACTTGGACACTTAAGCTGCTACAGGCTTAGAATGCCAAGGGAATTCCCATGATGCACTGAGCTCCTCTGTCACTTTCTTTCTCGACTTATTCCTGTCTTATTCCTGGTTCAGGATTGTAGATCAGAACCACCTGGCGCCATTTTGCAAGGTAGACAGGAAATGGTGTAACTTGGATCCTAGTCTTGATGGCCCAGCACAATCTTATCAGAATGTGTGGTTAAAATATGTATATACAGCCTTAGTGGTTGTGAAATGCATAATAACATCTGGAACAATGTCACAGTGTCTGCTTGATAGCCAACCAATTTCGCTTGAGAACTGGCTTTTGTATTTGCGAAGTACCAAAAATAGAAACCATCTTTGAGAAAAATTTTATTTGAGGAATACTTTTACTGTTAGTTTTTGTTTGGCCCTTGGTCTGACCTGAAATAACGGAAGAGAGGCTTATGACCGATTTTGGAACTAGACACCAGAGAGTGATCGATATGTTAGGCTTCACTAGATTTAATTTTTTCCATCATTATATATAATCTATGGTTTCAAAGAATAGATCACTCAAAAACACTTATATTGTTCCATTATATTGGAGAATGGAAGACCTTTCTATCATCTGATTGGAGGATTGCTGGTTTAATTTCTGACCCCCACACTAAACATGCAAAAGTGTCCTTGGGCAAGATACTGAACCCCAAATTGCTCCCAATGCTCTACCTTTGGCATATGAATGTGTGGGAATAGTTAGATAATTCAAAGTTAACAGATACACTTCCACCCATCTATCAGCGTGTGTTAATGGGTGAATGTAGCAAACATTGTAAAGTGCTTTGAGGAGTCAAGACTTGAAAGGTGCTATTTGAACAATACTCATTCCAAAACAATCCAGATGGATAAATAGCACAAAAGGTACAAGGTAAAATAAGTTTTTTTGTAGATGTTTAATGATTACAACTGTGTGTATACAGTACCTTATTAAAAGACTAAAAACATACTTAAACCTGAAACAATTATACACATTATCATGTCCTGTCAGGAACCTTGAGTTAATTCTTTGTTTTTAATCTTTTATCTAACCTAACCTTTTACCATGTTTTTCCATTTCCTGTTTTGTCCCTCATGCTCCCAAATCAGGGATTACATTCTACTGACCAAAGGCTAGAGCGGAACTAGTGAAATGCCTTCGGATGATTTCCTGGTTGCGTCACAAGATGTTCATGCCCCTGCTTCAGTCAATTTTGAGGTTTTAAGGTCTCTTGAATTTTAACATATGTAGTACTAGCTACTAAGGTAAGTTGAAATGCAATACTTACATTTAAAACACATCACAAATGTAATCATTACTTCACTTTGCCACATCTCCATTTTGGAGCACCATATTGAAAAAAAAAAAAAAGTTTTAACTGAGACACACATGAATCTTGGGATATGTTGGGCTGTAAAGGATACAGCTAATTGATCCTTCAAACAGAGAGAAAAGAAGGAAACATTTGCGGGCTGCATTTGAAGGAGCCTTCGAAATATGACAGCGTTCGTCACGTCCTCCACCTGTTTGTGCCAAATCACCTTTACCTACCTAGTGCATTTTTTTTCCTCAGTCCTCTGCTAGTTTGTCTTTATCTATGTACAAGCGTTCTAGCAATCTCTCTCGTATTAATGTTTATAAATTCTAGAAATATGTTGTGTTAAAAAGACTTGGACAAAGAAATAATTGTAACAGTTTTAGGAATATCTAGAGCTGGAGCCTGATCTAGACCAGCTGATCTTTGCATCCTGATCCAAATACATTTCAGTTACAAAGATGTTAACCCTAGCCTTGCAGTGTATTTGAGTTTTTTTGTTTTGTTTTGTTTTGGGTTTCTTTAGGGCAATTTCAGGTGGGTGGCAGAGGTATACACATTACTAAGTGTTTTTTTGGGTTTTTTTTAGATTAAACATAATAATGCACATAAACATTAACTTAAACTAAATACTAAATATGCTACATTCCACCCTGAACCAAAGCAGGTTGATAAAATAATTGTGACAAACTGGACAGATACTTGTGAGTACAGACCAGCTCAGACCTTTTAAAGGAAAAAATCTTTGGAAAAAGAAGATGTACAGAATTGCTACAGGAAAGAGCACAAGTATATTGTCAAAGGAAACAGAATATTCCAGGTTTGCTCACCTTGTAAACAATCCCAGCAATGGTAGTCCCCGTCTTCCTGGGACTGGGGGCTTTGTAGTCAAATTCTGACAAATTGGACTCCAAAACTCCATTCCTGTTTTCAATGTAGTTGAAGATGGTTGCTTTAATACATAATTACATACGCTATAATTTTTCATTTATATATTTATGTTAACAGAATTAAATGCAACAATTGTACTTTCATTCAAAATTAATGTATTATACTTTATGAGATGATAAATGTTTATTTCTCATAAACATTTATGATAACAAAAAAAGGAGAAATAAATGCAGTGACATACAAAAATATCTGTCTGGAGTGAAGGTGAGGAAAAGAAAAGTTTGTCGTAAATAAAACACTCCAGATTGCAAACCTGGGAACTCTCTTCCCCAGTCAAATTTGGTGTGTCTCAACATTCTTCTTCTTCTTTTGTTTTTTTTGGCCTGGGCGTGGCTCTCCTGGCTCCCAACTCTACACTCCTGTCTGCAATCAGCTCATCACCTCTCCCAGTCTTTTCACCTGCCTCATCAATTCATCAGCCTGCTGTATATCTACCCCGGCTCTTCACCCACTCATCGCCAGATCGTTGAATCCACTTAAGTGGTGGTTTACGCTCAGGCCTTGTCTCGAGATTTTTCCTAGTTGGTTGTGTATTAACTGTTGTCTCTCTCTCCAGTGTTCCTGGACCACTACCCGGACCACTAAATTTGAGGTCTAAAATGTTATAATCAACTTGGACTTAATTTTATGGTTTTTATCTCTTATTTCATAACCTTAAATTAATATATTTAAATAGGACTAATTTTAGCCCAATAAATAGCATATATAAATAAGCAATAGATTCAGTGATTCACTGTAATGTAATTCCACACTCAGTGTAGAGAAGGCTTCAGAACATATGAATTTACATGTAAGTTCCATTACAATCAGAGACGATGCATTTAAAGCAGGGCTACACAATATGGACCTCTTTCAGCTATCACAACAAATATTGATAAAATACATGATACTGCACTGATAAAAGATATATGATTTCATAATAGCGCTTTGACGCCTGAATTTATTTACAATTATATAAAAAAATTATTATTTGTGTTTATGCTTTCAAGCTGATGCTATCTCGGCTGCAGTCTGAATGCAAGAGGGTATTATGCGAATTTGTGACGATCGGCATTAAGGGGTAAATCTAACTTTAGACCTGTAGTATTAAAGCCCAGTGACTATTTTCCTTTTCTCGAAGGGACATGTAATTTTCAGTCATATTATCTTCCTCTGAAACTTAGAACATTCACAACGGAGACTAGTCTACACTGTGCGGCTCTACTTGGGTGCATGCACACCTTTTTTTGTTCATCTTCCTTCTAAAGAAATACTTAGTCGTTATTTTAATATTAATAATCATTTTTGTTCATTTTGCAAAAGCTGTGTTGAAATTACTGTATATTTGTCATACAATATAACTCATATGCTCTCGGTTGTGTATCTCTTGAGACAATATTATATTTGCATTTGTTACTATCTTGAAAAACCAAATGAATGAATTCTATATAAATGTGGCTCTATGTCTAGCTTTTTCATACAGAAACATAGGGTTTTGATATTTTACCCATTTTTGCTTTTTTCATGAACACACTTTAACTATTATAAATCCTTAGACTTAAAGAAAAAATGACACAAAAATTATTTTGACAATCTGAAACATTTTCCAGATGAATTAGAAAACTGAAGTAAAATTGTGTACCCCCATATATTTGATAGTTTGAACTTTCTATAAGTATTAAGTTTAGATTAATTTCATTATAATATTAATGTTTCTTTTTTTGATTTCAGTTGCATCATCATCTTTTGTGTTTATGCTTTCAAGCTGATGCTATCTCGGCTGCAGTCTGAATGCAAGAGGGTATTATGCGAATTTGTGACGATCGGCATTAAGGGGTAAATCTAACTTTAGACCTGTAGTATTAAAGCCCAGTGACTATTTTCCTTTTCTCGAAGGGACATGTAATTTTCAGTCATATTATCTTCCTCTGAAACTTAGAACATTCACAACGGAGACTAGTCTACACTGTGCGGCTCTACTTGGGTGCATGCACACCTTTTTTTGTTCATCTTCCTTCTAAAGAAATACTTAGTCGTTATTTTAATATTAATAATCATTTTTGTTCATTTTGCAAAAGCTGTGTTGAAATTACTGTATATTTGTCATACAATATAACTCATATGCTCTCGGTTGTGTATCTCTTGAGACAATATTATATTTGCATTTGTTACTATCTTGAAAAACCAAATGAATGAATTCTATATAAATGTGGCTCTATGTCTAGCTTTTTCATACAGAAACATAGGGTTTTGATATTTTACCCATTTTTGCTTTTTTCATGAACACACTTTAACTATTATAAATCCTTAGACTTAAAGAAAAAATGACACAAAAATTATTTTGACAATCTGAAACATTTTCCAGATGAATTAGAAAACTGAAGTAAAATTGTGTACCCCCATATATTTGATAGTTTGAACTTTCTATAAGTATTAAGTTTAGATTAATTTCATTATAATATTAATGTTTCTTTTTTTGATTTCAGTTGCATCATCATCTTTATATTTTGTCATATTTGATTGCCTTACAGTTGTTGTCCCTTGAAAATTGTATATGGTTTATTGAGTGAAATCTGAATGTTTTTTGCACCATATTTGTACATTTGTACAAGTTAAAGTTTTTTTTCTTTTAAATCTCTTTTCTTCTCTGACTTTCATTTTGTTGATTGGTGGATGGCATACCAACTTTAAAAGTAGCCTAAATATCGTTGCCTACTATACCTCGTGTGCTTGTCAGTGAATAAAAGCAATTTGTGTTAACTCCAAAGACACAAAAGACAGCGTAGTCACACACAATATTAAGCTGTATACACCTAGTACTTCCAGCCGCGCACCATCGTGACCTCAGTAGCAACAATATATTTACCTGCGGCTGTTTTCAAAGCAGAAACCTCCAGTCTGCGGGTCAAAGGGCTTCAAACTGTGAAGCATCGTCAGTGTGAAGACACAAAAGATGAAGATATGAGATTATTCTGAATTCAACAAAAGTTAGACTTCGTGTAAGCGCTTTTCCTGGCTTTTACTTTTACTTTCACTACTTCAGTACACGCCAAGTCTTCCGATTTGCCGCTGTATATATACTGCCGCTGTATATATAGCTACAGATTGTGTTTTTACGAAAAAGCCTGTCAGAGGAGTGGAGGAATTCCACTTCTCTCCATCTTAACTTCTTATATATTTCCCTGAAGCAATGGATTCGATTTTACATCATGTATGCAGTGAACTGGTTTGTATGAGAGAAGATTTTTTTTTTTTTTTTTTTCTGCGGAATTACTACTCTTCTTGTAGTGTATTCCAATTTGACAGCGTCAAGATGGCTACGTTCACACTGCAGGCAAAAGTGGCCCAAAGTGGCGCGTATATGACCCATATGTATTTTCATGACAATCTGAACAGCACAAATCCGTTTTTTTCAAATCAGACCCAGGCCACTTTTATATGTGGTCCTCGATCGGATACATATCTATTGTTTTGCAATGCGACCTCAGTCTGAACAGTCATGAAGCATTTCTTCCGATTTAACGTCATTGAAGGAGGCGGGACCTGGCAACGTCAAGTGTTAGCAACGGACGAGTGTGACGTCATGTCTTCTGCGCATGCGGGTCACTTCAGGGCTGTAGAGCGCTTACACGGTTACGAGTCTGATGGCGGTCGCATTTAAATTATAGCTTTGTTTACATGCGCAAAATTTCTTAATCAGATTAAAAATTTGAGGGATTGGAAATTCCGAATTTGCTGTTTATACAGATTCTAAATCAAATAATCCGATCATGACATGCGTATACATGCGCCAAGCTTTAATCAGAATAACAGCATTTTGACATGCGCAGATTTGTGTAATTTCTCCAAAATAACTGCAGAAGAAGAAATCATACTTCTGCTTGTGCTGTAAACAAACGTCGATGATGTTCCACTTTGCACTTTTGTGCTTTTCCCTGCAATCTAAACTCCGCACTCTTAAAGAATGGACCTGTGCCAGGTTCTGAAGCCCTACTTTTGTTTCTACTGTTCTCCGTCATCAGGCTACGGGCTCAGCAACGCATAAATGCTCCTGCGTTAGAGGAGGAGAGAGCGGGAGGACATGCGCGACACACCTGCGCAGTGAGGGTAATTCTACCCCAAACAGGAAGTCTTGATCGGAATAAGTGTGTACATGGCCGCGGTACGGAATAAGGATCGGCATAAAGTACCCCTCTCGTTCAGAATATAATTTCTTTCCAAATGAGCCGAATCGGATCAGAATATTCCAATTAATGTGTTTCCATGAAGCATTTTTATTCTGATCAGCCCTTTATTCCGAATATTTGTGTCCATGTAAACATAGCTAATGTGAAAAACCACGCTCTAAAAATGGGATCTCAGCAAAAACTCTGAATTGAGCATGAAGACCTGCAGTGTGAACGTAGCCGATGAAACCCGTTTCTTGGAGGGCCGAGGTGTCACTCAGGTAGCGTGCCGAAAACAAAGAAAAAATAAAAGGCAGAACCTTTAAATACAAAGATGAGGGTATTTCTAGATTTTACAATGCAGCTCTCTTATAACATGATGATAATACAAAAATTATAAACATGGACACTCTACTCTTCCAATTCTCCTCCAACTCCAAAGACATTAAAAACACTGCATGACTTCTTTTAAAAGTCGTCAACATCAACAGATAATTCATTGTGGAACCATTTTCCTAATTACGTGTTCTCGGAAATTAATAGTTTTAAATGTCTATTAGGATGTAACTATAATATTAATAAGATATGCTTTCGCCTCTCCATCTTTCATTAACAAACATTGCTTGTATGGTCTATGATGTTCAAGAACAATTTTTTACCTTACCATACTCTCTATAAGGAACAATAAAGACAAACTTAAAAAACATATGTCTTTTCTTTAAAGAATGGTTTAGTAACATAATTCAGTCAGTTATTTGATAGAAATCATGATTTTTTTAATTTAAGTTCTCAAGAATTTCTTCAACAATATGAGATCCAAAACAGTATGCCAAAGTATTTGATGCAGTCTTATCTGGAGTATCCATTTTTTTAAAAGTTTGCTGCCATTTTGCTTGATGCTTTTGTGGATTGTCTAAGCAGTCTCATTATATTCTTAGCAAAGTTTCATATCCATAAATGTATGTCAAGACAAAACCTTCCTTCCAAACCTTCAATAAGGAACTTGAGTTATATTTTGAATTAATAACCTAAACCAAGAACAAATACGCTGCAACTATAGGAATGTGTTCCCATTCTACTGTCATTATTTTACGTCATCCCATTCTGGCTTTGACTGTGATTTTGGACACCGCTGCCTTTTTGGACTGCTAACCTGTGTAAAAAAAAAAACCAAAACAAAAAAAACATGCTAAATATTAAACAACTACGGATTTGAACCTTCATGGAATCCTGCTTCTGAGTCTTAAGCCTGAAACTCGTACTGTAAATCCATCACTGCCACATCTCTCTGATTTTTTGCAGTAACTGCACCTGGGAGTATGCTGGAGCTTGTGGAAAGTCTAAATATCAGCTGCTAGTCCTATTTGAAAGCCATACTTCAATTGTGTCAGTCATTTTGCTGCATTGAAAAAAATTATGTGGAGGAGTGGCTTTGGTAAGATAACAAAGCGCTAGCAGACCTGGGACCAGCTGAAACCTACCACTAATGTAATGGGCATTAATGCAAAATTAATGAAAGATTATAATGATTGTCCCAATGTAATATTGTATAAGTAATGATTTATCTCTAAAAATCTACTCAAGTAAAAGTATCCTGCAAAGAAGTAGCAAAAAAAAGTATAGTATACTAAATACAACTTAGTATTCACATCTGGGAAGTAGCTTCTCACAATTTGCTTTACTTCTCTTGAAAAATTAAAATATGAAGTGAGTGGTATTCTAATACTCAGCCTACTTTAGTGCTGTACAAGCTATACAAATATAATAAACAATTTCTATTAACATAAATGAGCAGTGAATGAGTTAAGAATAAATATTATCAGTGGATATAGATGATAAAAAATATAAATCAAATAAGACACAATATGAGATAAAATAAACTGCATAACAAAAGCCAAGGTGTCTTGGTCAACCAGAATTGAAAGCCAAGAAGTAATGGGTCTTCAGCAGTGATATAAATTAATCAAGGGTCTAGGTAGCTCTTACAGGAGAAGCTGTTCTAAAGCTTAGGGCCCACCAAAAGGTTCTATGGCCTCTGTTCTGAGCCTGGATCTATGAATGTAAAAGAGCAATTGGTTTGTTGACTTCAGTGCTCTGGCTGGAGTGTGAGGATGTAAAAGCTCACACCAATAAGGTGGTGCCAAGCCACTGAGACGTTTAAAACCAGTGATAGAATTTAAACTGAATACTAAAGTACAGCGGAACTGAGTATAAGGAGGCATGTGCACATATAATATAATAATGTTTTTTCTATTCTGTCAAAAGGCTGCTACATTTTGTACAACCTGGTTGCAATGAGGTGATGACTGATCGAGTCCAACATACCAAGATTACGGTGATCTAAATAACTAGTAATGAAGGCATCAATTACTCTCTCATTATCACATGGAGGAAGATAGGACATTGCCTTACCAATGTCACTCTGACTAAACGCTGGAGCAAAGATTTGATCTGAAATGCAGACCACACAGCAGAGAGGATTCAGTTATTCTCTTGGAAAATGAAAATATGAAGTGAGATGTTAACATCTGCAAATGTATGATTATTATCATTTTTAATGATTTATGAACACCAAAATGTTACTTTTACAAAAGCAGCCTAAAGTAAATATATAAAAATACACAAGTACTTTGTTCTAAGTGGAAAGGATGTCAACCAGATGCTCACTACTATGCCCTTCATCAACATTTTAAGACAGATTTATGTTTTAGCAAAAAGAAAAAAAAAACATGAAAGCATTCATTCTTCTGATGAGTGCTAATAAACATCGAAGACTTCTGAAGTCAGGTCCAACAAAACCATTAATTGTAGTACAAAAGGTGATTTTCTTGTTTGCTTTTTAGATTGTATTCAACGTTCAGAAGATGGCAACTTCAAGCAGACCTGCAGAAAGGAAAATTCTTTTATTTCTGTACCGAATCATCGTTTTTACACTGGAAGGAGCTTGGACCAGACCAGCCCAGCAGCAGGAAGGCAACTGAGAGAGAGGCTTCTCCCTGCAGCTATTGTCAATAAATGAAACACCCTACCCGATTGCTAGTAACATATTAAGATATAAGATATTTATCTTTAATGTTATTCCATGAATCAATGATGGTTGCTTGTTCTGTTATTTTCTCCTTTTGATGCCTGCATGAAGTTCTTGTCAATCTAAAATCTCACAAAATGAGGAATTATCAAGCTCCGATCAGTAAACAAGACACAATAATTAACTTGGAATATGTTATCATATTGTGCATTTTAATCATTCAGGGAAATGAGAGAAAGACGCTGTGTTTTAAGGAAAACCCTGATTCCATTACATTCACAGAGCAGCTTCTCTGGAGCAGATTTTGGGGTTAAGGGTCTTGCTCAAGGGCACTTTTCCTGTCCACATTATCCTGCCAGTCCAGGGGACTGAACTGGTGACAAGCAACACTGGTCACACGTTTACTTCTGCAGGCTTTAGGTCACCATTGCCTAAAAGTACTTACTATTTCTAAAGTATTAGTTTGAAGATGTAAAAATATTCAGTTATATGGGAGCTTTGATACCAAATGGTTTTGCAAATCAAATTTAATGTTATGCATTTTTTCCTCTCAATACTTCAACTAGAAAACTCAAAAGTAGATATTCCTCAAATATAAAACTAAACCTACTGTACGTCTACAACTAGACTGAAATAGAAAATAAAACCAAAAACTAGACTGCCAGACTATTCTGTTTTTCAAATGGAAAAACAGGACTGAAAGTCTCAGTAATAGAACGTGTTTTTTTTAATTGTTTGTGCTGACATTTTGCATTTGGCAGATGTGTGTGGGATGTAAAGCACAACAGTACATGGACACTGAAATCGCTGTATTGGTACAAAGGGGGTCGACCTGTGGACTTCTTTGCTGATGGCCAAAGATAAAGCTAAACTACATGCGAATATACATCACCACCGACACCAAATGTTGTTGTTGATTTTTTTTTTTGATTTTTTTTTTAAGAGGAATCGAAGAGAGGGGGAGGTGCGTTCAAAGGGCGAACGTGTGCGCGCTCTCTGGCCAGCATTCAGTTGCATCCAGCTTGACTACAAATTGAAGACATGCGCAATTCCAGCCTGTTGTTCAAAGTTAGGGAGCAGTCTGGAAGTGAGGTGTGGTGTTTTGACGTGGAAATGATCGCTCTAGTGTTTACAAGCGTCCTTGCAGGACTCTTGGCTCTTCTTCTCTATCAGAGGATTTCATACCCTTTCTTTTGGGTCGATTTGATTTATTACTTGAAGCTTCGGAGGTACAAAAAGAAGCTGCAGGCTCGTATGCAACAAGGAATCATGACATACCTCGACTGTTTTCTCTACCAGGCGAGGAAAAAACCCCAAAAGCCCTTTATCGTCTTTCAAAACCACATTTTTACGTACCGGGATGTGGACAACAGAAGTAACCAGATTGCAAATGTGTTCAGGACAGAGGCTTCTTTGAAACAAGGAGACATAGTTGCACTGTGGATGTTCAACGAGGATTTTATTTGTGTGTGGCTGGGACTCTGTAGACTGGGCTGTGAAGTCGCCTTTGTCAACGTCAACATTAAAGCTAAATCTCTGCTTCACTGCTTTCAGAGCTGTGGAGCCAAGGTGCTTGTTGTCAGCGCAGGTACTGCATGTTCTCTCTCATGTTTCAACAAGTTCCTGTAAGTACTCACTCACTCAGTGTGCTTTGACTCATGAAGACCGAGTCCCACTACAGTACAGTATACTATCAGTACATATAGATTTTTAAAAAAAATCAAATAACACACAATATGAAATAAAATAAACTCTTTGCAAAAAAAAGCCAAGGTATATTGCTCAACCAGGATTGAAAGCCAAGAAGAAGTGGGTCTTCAGCAGCGATTTAGATTGATCAAGGGTCTGGGCAGCCCTTACATTACAGGATAGGCTGTTCTACAGCGTAGCTCCCACCAAAAGGCTCTTTCGCCTCTGTTCTGAGACTGGATCTATGAATGTAAAAGAGCAATTGGTTCACTGGCCTCAGTGCTCTGGCTGGAGTGTGAGGATGTAAAAGCTCACACCAATAAGGTGGTGCCAAGCCACTGAGATGTTGAAAACCAGTGATAGAATTTAAACTGAATACTAAAGTACAGCGGAACTGAGTGTAAGGAGGCATGTGCACATATAATATAATCATGGCGTTTCTTTTCTGTCAAAAGGCTGCTGCATTTTGTACAACCTGGTTGCAATGAGGTGATGACTGATCAAGTCCAACACACCAAGATTACGGTGATCTAAATAACTAGTAATGAAGGCATCAATTACTCTCTCATTATCACATGGAGGAAGATAGGACATTGCCTTACCAATGTCACTCTGACTAAACGCTGGAGCAAAGATTTGATCTGAAATGCAGACCACACAGCAGAGAGGATTCAGTTATATACATTAATTTGATAGGCAAATTCAGAATGAAAAGGGAGGCAGGGGTGAAAACCAGAAAGTCAGTTGAATTTGGCAAACAAAACCACAGGGTACAGATAAAAATCCAAACTAGCCCAAACTTCCAAAACTAGAACTCAAACTAAACAAGCAGAACAAAGAATGGACAGAAACATGCAACAACACGCATGACAATCTGACAGAGAACAAATGGGGCACGTGGACTGAAATACACCAGGAGGATGGAAATAATTGGGCACATCAGTGTGGTGGAGATACCAACACACAGGTGAAACACATGAAGGTTGCCATAAGGAGGGAAACCTAAATCACAAGACATTAAGTAAAAGCAGAAAACACTAAAAATGAACACAAGTAACAAACAGGGGTAAAAAAATCAATTCAAAGAATAAAAATACTGTTCAAAGTAAAATGCAAAATAAACTACAAACCCAAAACAGGATATGAAATAACTAACAAGAAATCATTTGGACAACAATAACACAGATATATCTGAATCAACAAGAAACACAACAGGTAGAAAAGCTACAAATTCGAACAATGACATTTATTACAAAAACACTAAATTTGCTGGGACTGGGTGACAGAATCGAGCATGACATTATTGTGAACCAAATTCCCTCTCTGATGCAACAATATTTAAGGATAACTGTTAAACCAATGAGATTTTTAAAAAATCATTAATAATGCAGACATAATGCCTTAAGTAAGTAAAAGCAAGTATTAAAACAAATAGCATAGTCTGGTAAGTTGATAAAAATTACATCACTGTAATGCAGTCTTTGAAACCAGGAAAAGACAACAATTAATACTTACACTTAAATGATATAACAATATCAAAAATCAAATATCAGTTGTGAAATAATTTATTTGCACAACACAAAGAAACAATATTGACAAAACAATGAAATGAGAAATTACAGTCCACGTCAGTGTTCTCAGCTGCTGGATGATGATGCCAACTCTGCCCACTACACGACTATTAATAATAGGAAATTATTGAATTATTTAATGTTGAAAAACTACGAGAGAGCAAGTCCACCTGTGTGTATTGGTGTGAGTGTGTGAAAGAGAGAGGTAGAGAAAGAAGGGGACAACCGCCTGCGGATGCACAGAATGAAAAGTATGAAGGGCCCTTATTTCGAGCCCTCTCCTCTCATGCCATCGGCATTTACACATAAAGTGCTTCAAGTTACCTCCTGTTGCTTCACTCACTTAGTGTCATGATGAAGTAGAAAGTCAACAAAGACAACTAAGTTGTAGCAAAGCTCCCTTTGGTTTTGCAAAGGTAATTATTTATTGAAACAAAAGGTAGCAGTAACTGCGGCCTTTTGGTCATGAATTACAAACTAACTGCAGCACGTTTCACACAGTAGATTGTCTGCGTGCTACACTGGTGTCGCTTGTGTTCCGCCTTTTCGTCCTGTCAACATCACATTATAGAAACTAACAAATATTTTGTTCTGAGCCCTTTATTTGGATTCATTGCCCAAATTTATTTTGTTTTTCTGTTCACAGAATTTTGTTGAAATCCATTCAGGAATTTTTGCAAAATCCTGATATCTGACCCTAAAACATAACCCCCTCGTTTGGCAGAGGTAAATAACAAAACTTATGAATACTTAAATTTGAAGGGGATTGAGTTATTTTGGCTTTACTTTTAGGGAGCTTTCTTTTCATCCATCTGTGTCAAATATGTACAATAGATATGTAGCAGAGAGCTGCTCAGCTGTTCTTTAATTCTGCAGGTGTGAAATGAACTCAGAGGAAAGACTCTGACACACAACCAGCTTTGGACAAAAAATACAACATAATTCCTGGTATCGCTACTAAATTCTAAATTCCATACACTAATTACTGAACTGCAGTATCTCAACATTTAGACACATATTAGATTTGTCTGAGTCTCATTAATAACTATATTATGATGAAAATCTCAGTTGATTGTGTTGTAGGTTAGATGTAATATTATAGAAACGCAATTAACCAATATACGTGAAAGTTGTCATTATTACCATGTTATGCTTCTCTAATAACCAGTATCTACTTTTTGGGTCAAACTCATTTCATTTAGATATTGCTATTTAACTTTCTTGCAAATACTGCGGCAGCTGTAATCCTTTATATTTCCAATTAAAACATTTCCCCACCTCAATCACAGTGTCAAATTAAGCCATCTAATCTCATGTCATCTATTGACACTTACACATGTAGAGCGGATCTACTCTATACCACTTTATTATCAATTAATTTAGTTAATAAAGACCCAACACTAGCAAACAAGCAGGTACTTGGTGAGGGTGGTAATGTAACTCTGCATTTTAGAAGATAGAAACCTCAGCAGACCCCAGATACAATTTATTTGTATCCTTTAGCAGTTTAAACCTACAGTGAAACGCCATCAGCTGTAGTGATAGTGGACAAACGGAAATCAGAGTACCATCCCATGAATTCCCCAATCAATAAGAAAGCCCATGTATTGGAATGATTCCAGCCTTGAATCTGAAGGATCTTATATTGAAGTTTTACACAATTTTTTAAATATTTTGCTCTGTAAATAATCATGAAAGCTGTTATCAGAACTGCAACCTTACACACATACAATTATATTCATGTGTAGGGCAGGACAAAATAACAGGGGCGCCTAAGAGTGCAAGAAATTTCAGAGCACAGCCTCTAAAATCATCCACAGAGTAGAGCAAATGTTTTTTTTGAAATGTCTATTTTCTGGTTCTAAATGATGGAGCGGCATGAAATAATTCATTGTGTCTGTTTATCCAGAGTTGTTGCATCGGGCTGAGGAAGTGCTGGCTGATCTCGGGGACGGTATGACTATGTGGGTTGGGGATCATACATCACCCTCTGATGATTTCATCTGTTTATTAGATAAGCTGGAACACATGACTGAGGAAACCGTAATTAACCCTCCAAACATGAACATGACATCAAACTTTCTCTTCATTTTTACCTCTCACACTACAGGTACTATATGAATGCTAATTTTTTTTCTTACTAGTTACTGTAAATAGAAGCAATGGCAATCCATTTCATACTACAGAAAAAGGAAATCTAAACTAATGTAGTAGAGCTGTTTTTTTTTTAAACCTTTTTTATGGATCTGTTAATAAAACACAAAGCTTTGTTTCGTTTCGTTTCGTTTTCTGCCGCTTATCCGGGTCCGGGTTGCGGGGGCAACATCCTGAGCAGGGAGATCCAGACGCTCCTCTCCCCAGCCACTTCCACCAACTCCTCCGGGGGGACACCAAGACGTTCCCAAGCCAG
>KV751396.1:77646-120201 GCA_001698575.1 Mola mola
ATTAAAATTAAAGAAAAATAAATTAATACTGCACATTTTTCTAAATAGGGCTAATGGTGTTTGAAATGTTCTGAATCTTGGTTGTTCTCTAAAAATCTCCCCCTCTTACTTGAGCACACACTCTTGCACACACTTGCACGCTGTTGTAGGCTGAGAGTGTAACGACAACTAAGCCATCTAATATCCTGGTGCCATGTGATTAAGCCATTCAATATTTTTGTCTTTCTGTACAGAACTCTGAGTATATGTGTGTGTGTATGTGTGTTTGCAATAATTGTACTGTGATCAGAATGAGTTAAAACAGTGAATAGAAGCTGTAAAAACTCCATTTGGTGAACATACACACTTAGATTTATTTTTTAAGGCCAGCAGTGATACAAGGTTTAGTTCTATTCCTGGTGCATATGTTATATCTTTGTATTTTTACTTGTACTTTGTTCCTGAAAATAAGTATACTATAAGTAATTTCTCAAAATGGTGACGCGAACTTTTACCTTAGTCACTTTCATGTGAGATATACATTTAACAAGAGAAAGAAGATGCTTATGTAACGTTTCTTAAGACAGGCTGAATTTCATGTTTTGTGCGTCCTCTCTCAGGAATAAACGAGGAGATTACTTTTTTTTACTGTTTTTTATCCTCGTTGAAGCATCAACCTGCCATAAATTATACTGCTGAAGACATCTTCTGTCTCCTGAGATCTCATTGCCCTAACTCACTTCACAGGTGAACTCACTGCTATGACAGTCAGTGGTATTTTTTCTATGATATTAAAGAACAAATTAAAAGCATATTTTAGGGACAGACAGGAGTTACTCCCATGATGGTGTGAGAAATAGTAATTTGTAATCATCCTCTTCATAGTCTTAAATCACAAAATAACAGAAAATAACAGTTTTTCATTTTGGAAAATGGAGAACAGTCTTCAAACATGCAACTTTTCTATGTTTGCAGCGTTAACACAGTTTGAACAAAGTTTAATTTCTTTGATCAGGTGATGAACTCTGTCATTCTGGGAGCAGAGGATTGTTATACACAGCTAACAGATGTACCCTTGTACATCTGTTTGCAGGAAAACCGCATGAGGAGCAGCTCTCTGACACAGTCAGCAGTAGAGCCACGGAAAGCATGAAAATATGCTATTTTAAAGAGCCGAATCCTTCTCAATGCTGCGCCACTGCGGTAAGCGTATTGCATCACTTCCTGTTGTTTGTGTCTGGTCGTCTTGCTGTACCTTGCTAACTATCTGAGAGGGTTTTAACGACATTAATTGTTTAACTGCTGTGTATTGAAAGTGTAAACCCTGTACTTAAGCACCCTTTAGCCCGCATTCATTTTAGTGAATTTATCGCTACTCTTCCAACCGTTCTGTGTCGCGCTAACCAACTCAGGTATTGTACCTGGCGCACAGCAATGGCTTCTCCCTCTCGTTCTCCTCTCTCTTGCTCAAGTGTGTCACATGTTTAGTTATTCCTCTGCCTCATTTAGTGATAATGGTACCTGTACTAAGTGTAGTTTATTTGCTGCGTTGGAGGCGAGGCTTAGCGATTTGGAGGCTACGATCCGCACCTTGCAAACCAAACCAGTAGCTTCGCTAGCTAGCCAGCCCCCATTAGCCGGTGCGGATCGACTGAGAGCAGCTCCCTTCCACACCAGCGGCCATAGTCAAATGTATTCCTGGGGCCAGAGCGGGCGACGTGGAATCAAATTTAAAGCTGCTGGCAAAAAGTAAACGTAAATACAGTAAGATTGTAATTCATGTCGGCGGTAATGACGTTCGGCTACGCCGGTCGGAAGTCACTAAAGTTAATGTTGAGTCGGTGTGTGCTTTTGCCAAAACACTGTCGGACTCCGTAGTTTTCTCTGGTCCCCTGCCTAACCTGACCAGTGACGATATGTTTAGCCGCATGTCGTCGTTCAACCGCTGGCTGTCGAGGTGGTGTCCAGCAAACGACGTGGGTTTCATTGATAATTGGCAAACTTTCTGGGGAAGACCTGGTCTAATGAGGAGAGACGGCATCCATCCTACTTGGGATGGAGCTGCTCTCATTTCTAGAAATATGGCCAGATTTATTAGTCAGCCAAATTGACAATTCAGAGTTGAGGCCAGGAAGCAGAGTTGCAGTCTTACACGCTTCTCTGCGCTTCCTTTAGAGTCATCCACCTACAACCCCATAGAGACTGTGTCTGTCCCCCGTCCACATAAATTCACTAAATTCACTAAATCAAATAAGAGTTCACATAGGAACTTAATAAAAATCAACACCACTAATGAGGCAGTTTACAAAGTAAAGAGACTTAAATGTGGACTCTTGAATATCAGATCCCTATCATCTAAAGGTGTATTAATAAATGAGCTTATATCAGATAACAATATTGATTTATTCTGCCTTACTGAAACTTGGCTGTGCCAAGACGAATATGTAAGTCTTAATGAATCCACTCCTCCCAGTCACATTAACACACACATTCCCAGAGACACTGGCAGAGGTGGTGGAGTTGCAGCCATTTTCAATTCTGCCCTATTAATAAACCCTAAGCCCAAACAAAAATTTAGTTCATTTGAAAATCTCATTCTTAGCATTTCCGATCCAACCATGAAAACTCCAATTATGTTTGTTATAGTGTATCGAGCACCTGGACCCTACACTGAATTTTTATCTGAATTTTCAGAGTTTCTCTCAGCTTTGGTCCTCAAAACAGATAAAGTCATTATTGTAGGTGACTTTAATATCCATGTAGACATTGAAAACGACAGCCTTGGTACGGCATTTCTCTCACTATTAGATTCATTCGGCTTCTGTCAGTGTGTACAAGAATCAACACACACTTTTAATCACACCCTTGATCTTGTTCTGACATATGGCATTGAAATTGAGCATTTAAATGTCTCTGCGCAAAATCTGCTTTTATCAGATCATTATCTTCTAACATTTGAATTTCTGCTCATCAACTATAAACCAAGAGTCACTAGTTATTATAGCAGATGCATATCTGAGGACACTGTTGAAAATTTTAAAGAAATTATTCCCTCTGCATTAATTTCAGTGCCATATCCCAAAATAACAGAGGAGTCATATCTTAAATTTAGCCCCTCCCAGCTTGATCACCTTGCCGATTTCACTGCCGGCTCTCTACGTGCTTCACTCGATTCCATTGCCCCAGTTAAAAAGAAAACAAAACCAGTAAAGAGACTAGCTCCGTGGTATAATCTTAACACTCGCAAGTTAAAACAGAAAACTCATAAACTTGAAAAGAAATGGCGTTCCACTAAACTGGAAGAGCCACACATGGCCTGGCAGGATAGCCTTAAAGTATACAGGAAGGCCCTTCGCCGAGCAAGAAAAGACTACTATTCAGCGTTGATAGAAGAAAACAAGAATAAGCCCAGGATCCTTTTCAGCACTGTAGCCAGGCTGACTGAGAGCCATCATTCTATTGAACCATGCATTCCTAGAGCCCTCACCTGTAATGATTTTATGAACTTCTTCAATAATAAAATTAGACTTATCAGAGAAAATATCCTACACTCCACAGATTCCAGTTCAGCAACAGGAATTATAGAGGCTGTTATTAGTCCTGATGTGTGTTTGGAAAGCTTCCATCCAATTGACCTTAAGGAACTAACGACAACATTATCTTCATCTAAATCATCAACCTGTATACTAGACCCCATACCTACTAGGTTGCTCAAAGAGGTTTTACCCCTAATTAGAAATCCACTACTAAACATTATCAATCTATCCCTTGTAACAGGTTATGTGCCCCAGTCATTTAAAGTAGCTGTAATTAAACCGCTCCTAAAAAAACCTACCCTAGACCCAGAAGTTTTAGCCAACTATAGACCAATATCCAACCTCCCCTTTCTTTCAAAGATTCTAGAGAAAGCAGTAGCGAAACAACTATGTGGCTTTCTTCAGTATAATAGTCTATTTGAAGAGTTTCAGTCAGGTTTTAGAAAGCATCACAGCACAGAAACGGCATTGGTAAAAGTTACAAATGACCTCCTCACTGCATCTGATGCGGGACTTATCTCTATACTAGTCTTATTAGATCTTAGTGCAGCTTTTGACACTATCGATCATCACATCTTACTACAGAGGATGGAACACCAAATTGGCATTAAAGGATCTGCTCTAAGATGGTTTAAGTCCTACCTATCTGATAGATATAATTTTGTTCATGTTAATGATGAATCATCAAGATATGACAAGGTTAGTCATGGAGTCCCACAAGGTTCTGTGCTTGGACCATTACTATTTACTCTATATATGCTTCCTGTAGGTAAAATTATTAGAAAGCACTCCATACATTTTCACTGTTATGCAGATGACACACAACTATACTTATCAATGAAGCCAGATGAAACCCATCAGTTAGCTAATCTACAGTCATGTCTTAAGGACATTAAAAACTGGATGTTTCATAACTTTTTAATGTTAAACTCTGACAAAACTGAAGTCATTGTGCTGGGCCCCAAACACATTAGAGACTCATTATCCAGCAACATAGTTAATCTGGATGGCATTGCCTTGGCCTCCAGCACCACTGTCAGAAACCTGGGTGTTATCTTTGACCAGGAGCTGTCTTTTAAATCACATGTTAAACAGATTTCAAGGACCGCCTTCTTTCACCTCCGTAACATTGCTAAAATCCGGCACATCCTGTCTCAACAAGATGCAGAAAAACTAGTTCATGCGTTTGTTTCTTCCAGGCTGGACTACTGTAATTCTTTATTTTCAGGTTGCCCTAACAAAATTTTAAAAACTCTTCAGTTAATCCAAAATGCAGCAGCGCGTGTACTGACTAGAACTAATATCAGAGACCATATTTCCCCCATACTGGCTTCTCTGCACTGGCTCCCAGTTAAATTCAGAATAGAATTTAAAGTCCTTGTTCTCACCTACAAAGCTATTCATGGTCAGTCACCATCTTATCTTGAACAGCTCATAGTACCCTATCGCCCATCCAGAACCTTACGCTCCCAGGATGCAGGGTTATTGGTGATCCCAAGAATTTCCAAAAGTAGAATGGGAGGCAGAGCTTTCAGCTATCAAGCTCCTCTCCTGTGGAACTATCTTCCAGTCTTGGTACGGGAGGCAGACACACTCTCTGATTTTAAGAGTAGGCTTAAAACCTTCCTTTTTGATAAAGCTTATAGTTAAGGCTGGCCTATCTAGCCCTTAGTTATGCTGCTATAGGCTTAGGTTGCTGGGGGAACACTCCATGATTCACTGAGCTTTCTTCTCTCCCCACTCTGACTCCGACTTCTTCTCGACTCCTTCTCTGCTCCTGTAAATGTCCATATCCTTACACTAACTTTACTTATTCCCCAGAGTCGTTGTGCTTACCATCCTGCAGGTTTTTCTAGGTCGCGGTGGGAGGTGCTGCTGTGGTCCTGCCTGATGCCCCCTGGCCACATTAGGAAAGGAGATCCTGTGACTTGGATCCTAGGCTGGATTTCCAAGTGCAAATCGGGACCCACAGATCACAATGGCTTCTGGATCAATAGACTACACCTGCTTCTGGACCACTACACTTCACATATCCCTGGATTTACAGATTCTA
Source organism: Mola mola (assembly GCA_001698575.1). Classification (NCBI taxonomy): domain Eukaryota; kingdom Metazoa; phylum Chordata; class Actinopteri; order Tetraodontiformes; family Molidae; genus Mola; species Mola mola. The sequence continues at coordinate 83,215 of KV751396.1, forward strand.
CATACTCTTGGACTCAGCAACACCCAGATCTGCCTACATGGAGTACAATGAGGATCACTAGACTTTCCATACATCCGGACTCAGAATCCACAGACTCTGGGACTCATGGATGTTTTATGCATTCTAAATGAACTGTTGTTATCATGTTTTTGTGTTCTGTACAAGTGACATTTATTGCACGTCTGTCCGTCCTAGGAAGAAGGATCCCTCCTCTGTGGCTCTTCCTGAGGTTTCTTATTTTCCCTGTTTAGGGTTTTTTAAGTTTTTCCTCACCCGGTTCGAGGGTCTAAGGACAGAGGATGTCACATCTGTACAGTTTGTCAAAGCCCAGTGAGATAATGTGTAAATTGTGATTTCGGGCTATACAAATAAAATTTGATTTGATTTGATTTAGATACTTTGATATGTAAAGTAGCTGTTATTATTATAACTTTAGAGTTTCTCAAAATAACGATGGTGGTCAACTTTAAATCTTGTGGGTTGAAACTGGAGTTACTTAAATTCTGCATTAAAATTAGTTTTCAGAGTGAACAAAAAGAGTTGACAGAGCAGCAAATAACTCAAAGAGAAAGGAAGTTCTACTCAGCATATGAGAAATGGAAAGCCCATGTTAGAGATGTCTGTGCGAGTCTAAACAATGAATGCTCTGATAGTTACCTGTGTGAGATGATGGAATCTCTTGAAAAGCTTGAGGCTATAGCCAAAGTTGAATATGATAATTTGCGAGAAAAACAAACTCCTTCACAAGAAGTAAGGCAAAAAATTGATGCTTGCTCAGCGGTGACAGAAGATTTAATAGAATTAATGAGAGTACGCCTGTCTGAAGTAGGAGAGAACTTGGATGCAGAAGCCGAAAAGCCAAGGCTGCGTTTGCTACTTGATAAGGACTACGCCAAATCCATATATGGCTCCACAGCTTCCAGATTATCTATCGCAAGCAGCTCCAAACCTGCCTCAGAGTCACCAAGCATAGCAGCCAAGAAAACTGAGACGGCCGCTCACAGTTAGCTGCAAAAAGGGTCGAATTCGAAAAGGAAAACCACATCAACGCACAGCGTCAAGAATTGAAACAACTTGAACAACAAAGAGATCTTGAGGCTATGGAAGCCAAGCTTAAAGTGTACGCTGAGGAAGAGTCACAGGGAAATAGTCATAGATGTAGCCCTGCATGCAGCAACGTGATGGATCCTCGTCCTGCATGCTCCTGCAAAGGATGTCGAGAAGTTCCAAAATATGAAACATCATTACTGCAAGCCCTGAGTGATTCAGTCGCACTCACTCGACTTCCAGTTCCAGAACCTGGTGTATTCTCCGGCGACCCATTAAAGTTTATAAAGTGGAGCACTAGCTGCAAAGCTCTCATAGATCGACACTGCCCCAATCCTGCCGACAAGCTGTTCTACCTGCAAAAGTACGTTGCTGGAGACGCGAAGTCAGTTCTGGAAGGTAACTTCTACAGAACCGATAAAGAGGCCTATCAGCAAGCATGGGAGAAGTTGCATGCCAGATATGGCCATTCCTTTGTAGTACAGCGCGCATACAGAGAGAAACTCAACAGGTGGCCTAAGATCGGAGCAAAGGAGTACATAAAGCTGAGAGAATTCAGTGACTTCCTACACGCATGGGACAGCACTATGCCTCATGTCAAAGGTCTGCAGGTGCTTAACGACTGCAAACAGAATCAGAAGATGTTAGCCAAACTCCCTGAGTGGGTAACTTCAAGGGGGAATCGCCATGTTACTGAGCAGCTGGACCAAGCCAAATACTATTCCAGCTTTAAGGAGTTTGCCTTATTCATCTCAAAAGAGGCACGTATAGCATGCAACCCAGTCTCTTCGCTGTATGCCCTGAAGCCCGCTGATGAAAAGCCGACAAGAGAAACAAAGCGTCCAAAGGCAAACACCTTTGCCACCAATGTGCAGACCTCAGACACTTCAAGCACCACAATCAAATACCACACTAGTAATGAAACCAAGCCAAAAGATCCCAACAAACCCAAGAAAGATAACGCAACCACACAGAACTCAGGCCCAGTGAAATGTATGTACTGTGAAGAAAGTCATTCCATACATAAATGCCAAAAGCTAATGCAACCTCTGTGGAGGAAAAGTAACAGTTTGTCAGAGACAACAAACTGTGCTTTGCATGCCTGAGGAAAGGTCTTAACTCAAAAGACTGTCAAAGGAAAGCCACGTGCGGTAAATGTAAAAAGCCATCCCACTCCATTATATGAAGACACCTGTGGAGAAATCACCTTCGCAAGGAGCTCAGAACATGGAAGGAAATGCTTCTGCACTATCATGCAGTGTGAATGGAGGTGAGGACGGGACCACGTCAATGATAGTCCCAGTATGGATCTCATCATCAACCACCACTGGATCAGAGACCCTAGCTTACGCTTTACTGGATACTCAGAGTAGTAAAACATTTGTCGATCAGGTCTGTGGACTGGAAAGAGCTCTTAAAGAAATGGACGAAGAGAGAGTGGCAGCATTCAAAGTGGAAAGACAGTGTGACTTCTGCATGAACGTTCCAGACGCAACTCACGTTGGAGGTGTCTGGGAGAGGCAGATACGTACAGTGAGGAGTGTGTTGAGTTCAGTCCTTGCACAGAGCACTGGAAGTCTGGATGATGCCTCTCTCAGGACATTCTTTTATGAGGCCATGTCCATCGTAAACAGCCGCCCTCTCACTGTAGACAGTATGAACAACCCCACAAGCCTCGAACCGCTAACACCAAACCATCTGCTCACAATGAAATCCTCCGTCCCACTGCCCCCACCAGGCAAATTTGTTAAAGAGGACTTATATGCCAGGAAAAGATGGAGGCGGGTGCAGTATCTGTCGGAGCAGTTTTGGTGCAGATGGAGGAAAGAGTATCTTGCTTGGATCACCCTCAGGCAGAATTGGCACGCCCCAAGACGGAACGTGCAAGTCGACAACATCGTCATCGTCCAAGAAGATGCTCCTCGCAATGAGTGGAAGCTTGCAAGGGTTCTGGATGTATGCAAGGATGATGATGGACTTGTCCGCAAAGCTACCATACAGATAGGCGAGCGGAAGCTGGGGCAAGAAGGTGAACGCCTCAGCAAGCCATCTGTTGTTGAACATCACATCCAAAAATTAGTAGTTTTAGTAGAAAGCAGTAAACTCCCTGAATAGGGAATAGAGGCTTTATGACCTTAAAATAATATTGAAATTACCATTGATTTATTTGCTAAGGGTGTGGCAGGCCCAGTATGTGCATGTTTAAACCATAAATCAAAAGGTAATTGGTTTGAGTGTAAATGACGCCATAAATATATTTTGAGTTTATTTCTGTTTATTAGTAATCCCCCCCCCCCACCTTTTTTTTAAACCGGATGTTGTTGTCCGCTAGGCAGATACAGTTCAGAGCACACCAAACACGGAAGTAAAGTAGACACGTGAGCGAGAGAGAAACGAGCAGGAGAGAAGTTTACCATCATTCTACAACTGGTTAACGGCGCACACGGTAAATAGCTTTCCTTTGTTCTGTACTACCCCTTTGTTTGATGCAACTAACCGAGCGGTTTGTGGTGTGAAATGCTAATTTGCATAACACTAGTTCGTTTGCATTACATTACTGTGTATGAGCCAGCTAGCTTGCACTAGGCTATTGACACATTAGCACATGTTCCACTTTAAATGCTAGTTGTGCACTACTTGATAAATTTCATTTTTGTTTATAATGCACTACAATTGATTCAGTAAGCTAACAGTGTTTACAGTGTTTATGTTTACAATTTGAATTCTTACTATGACGTTTGTATTGAATGGTGTAATTTGAAAAGAGTAAAAGTTACTTAAAGGTTACAGGACTTACATTTTATCTATTTAAGTTGTGTAACAAGAGAAAGTAATGTAATTTAAAGGTAACTGTTGTAATGTAGCCTAATTGAGTTACATGTGTTTGAATGATTAGAAATCTGCTGTCTGTCATGACAAATATTCATTGAGATTTTCATTTCCTCATCTTTTAGTTTTCACTGTGTTCAGTGAAGGTGTTTCATCAACATGCCAGAAGAATAAATGCACTTTATTAACATCAGTATGAATCGTGCACTCAATGATTAACCAAGAAGTAGTTACATTCACCACTGAACCATCCAAGTGTAGTCTAAGTGGGAGGGTAATAAGACGAGGACAGACCCACCCAAGATGAGATTGAACTGTACTGGAAGGGCATATGGGAGAAAGAGGCACCACATAACACGAATGCTCAGTGGTTGGTGGACTTGAGAGAGGACCACGGCCATCTCCCAGAGCAAGACCTGGTAAACATCACAATGGCAGACATCCAAGAAAGAGTCTCAGGGATGAAGAGCTGGACAGCACCGGGTCCTGACATGATCCACAGCTACTGACTAAAGAAGCTAACTGCACTCCATGAACGCCTGGCAGCTCAGATGAACCAGCTGCTTAAAGATGGGACCCACCCAGAGTGGTTGAGTCAAGGCCGGATGGTCATGATCAGGAAGGACCCCCAGAAGGGAACGCTTCCATCCAACTACCAACCAATAACCTGCCTCTGCACAACATGGAAGCTCTTGTTAGGCATCATTGCTGCCAAGGCATGTGGCTAAATACATGAGCAGGGCCCAGAAAGGGGTTGGTAGTGACACCAGAGGAGCCAAACACCAGCTACTGGTGGACAGGGCAGTCTCTAGAGACTGTAAGACCAGGGAGACCAACCTGTGCACTGCCAGAATTGACTACAAAAAAGCCTACAACTCGATGCCACATACATGGATACTGGAAGGGTTGGAGCTATATAAGATCAACAGGACACTAAGAGCCTCTATCAAGAATTCGATGGGGCTGTGGAAGACTACCCTGGAGGCCAATTCAAAGCCAATTGCCCAGTTTAACATCAAGTGCGGCATATACCAAGGAGATGCCTTATCCCCCCCGCTGTTCTGCATTGGCCTGAACCCCCTCAGCCAGATCATCGCAAAAAGTGGTCTTGTATACCAGTTCAGAAATGGAAAAATGATCAGCCACCTCCTCTACATGGATGACATCAAGCTGTATGCGAAGAGTGAGCGAGACATCAACTCACTGATCCACATCACCAGAATCTACAGCAATGACATTGACATGTCATTCGGGCTAGACAAGTGTAGCCGAATGATATCAAAGAGAAGCAAGATGATCACAACTAAAGGGGTTGAACTACCAAAAGGTAACATAGCCAATGTTCAGGGCAGCTACAAATACCTAGGGATCCCACAGGCAAATGGGAATCACAAAGAGCTTGCAAGGAAGTCAGCCACAGCCAAATACCTGAGTAGAGTAAGGCAGGTCCTGAGAAGTCAGCTGAATGGTCAGAACAAGGTCCGAGCCATCAACACCTATGTCCTGCCTGTCATTAGATAACCTGCTGGTATAATAACCTGGCCAAAGGAGGAGATGGAAGCCACAGATATCAACACAAGGAAGCTCCTCACCATGCATGGAGGGTTTCACCCGAAGTCCAGCACCCTGACTCTGTACACAAAGCAGAAAGAGGGAGGCTGAGGATTAATGAGTGTCAGAGCCACTATCCAAGATGAATCAACCAAGATCCAGAAATACATCAGGAAGATGGCACCCAATGATGACCTGCTAAGTGAATGCCTCAGGCAGCAGACACCCAGTGAGGAGAAAGAAGAAGAAGAGAAACCATCATGGAGGGACAAGCCCCTGCATAGGATGTACCACCGACAGATAGAGGAAGTGGCTGAGAAAACATACCAGTGGCTGGAGAAGGCTTGTCTCGGGGACAGCACAGAGGCACTGATCATGGCAGCAAGCCTTGAACACAAGATCAATTGAAGCCGGCGTCTACCACACCATACAGGACCCAAGGTGCAGACTGTACAAAGATGCCCCTGAGACAGTGCAGCACATAACAGCAGGGTGCAAGATGCTGCCAGGTAAGGCATACTTGGAGCGTCACAAGCAAGTGGCCGGCATAGTATACAGAAACATCCGTGCTGAGGATGGGCTGGAGGTGCCGGGATCAAAGTGGACACACCCCCTAAGGTGATTGAGAACGACCGAGCTAAGATTCTGTGGGACTTCCGGATCCAGACCGATAAGATGGTGATCGACAAGTGGGATAAGAGGGCAGTAGTGGTAGATGTTGCAATCCCAAGTGATAGCGACATCAGGAAGAAGGAACACGAGAAGCTCGAAAAATATCAAGGGCTGAAAGAGGAGCTGGAAAGGATGTGAGGAGTAAAAGCGTCAGTGGTACCAATGATGATAGGAGCACTCGGGACTGTAACCCCTAAGCTGGGAAAGTGGCTCGAACAAATCCCAGGAATAACACCTGAGACCTCAGTCCAGAAGAGCCCAATCCTAGGAACAGCTAAGATTCTGTGGAGGACCCTCAGGCTCCCAGGCCTCTGATAAAGGATCAGAGCTTGAAGGAAAACAAAGACCCCCCACAGAGGGCAAGTGGGGAATTTTTTATTTTATGTATATATCAGTTTTGTTTACATGAAGCATTTTGTGCAATGGCGGATGTAGCCAAACATGTCATGCTGCCCATGAGCGAGGTACAAATCCAAATTCAAAAAATAGTTTGGACCCTATGTAAAAGAGAATGAAAATAGAATACAGTGCAAATCTTTTTCAACCTTTATTCATCCGAATACCACACAAACATGAAAAATTTAATTTTCAAACCAACTTGGGCGCTCCACGGCATGCGACCCAAAGCAGTCTAAATCATTTTATTGTGTGTCATTTTTTTTTTTTTTAATGTCTATGACACAGTACAATATGGGCATGATTGCACAGTTTTACGCACTTTTGTGCATGATAATGCTATTGTTGGCATTGTATCTATCAAAGGTGGCTGCACATTGTGATGTCCCTGGGAGTCACGTTATTTGTAGCCGCAAACTCTTTTCTCTGAGGACCTCCATTAAGTGAGATGTACCAGCTGAACTGTACATTTCGCATAGCCTGGATAAAGTCCTTTCTCACCGGGCCACTGGACGAAGAAGAGGAAGGAGAGGAGGTGTACGTCGGAGACTGAAACGCCTCAGCCTAGGTAACCGCCGCGGGCTTCCCCCGCTGCCTACGATCCTGTTTTCTCGCATGCAGTCCATCAGGATTAAGGTGGACAATCTGGAAGCATGGGCCAAACTCAAAGAAACATGTCTTTTAGCGTTCACTGAAACATGGCTCAGTGAAACGGACCAGGACAAGGACCTGGCAATAAGTGGGTTCGGCAGCCCATTAAGGTTGGACTGGTCCCCGGAGATCAAAGGGAAGAGCCGAGGAGGGTGTGTGTGTCTTTTCGTTAACCAGAACTGCTGTATCAACATTGTTGTCCAGGCATACTTGAAATCGAACTTCTGTCCGTCTTACTCCGTCCTTACTACTTGCCCGTAATTTCAACAATTGTTATTCAGCACAGCCAGAGCGGCTTGATCGCGGATATCACACACAGACTAGATTCCATCTGCTCGGAGGCCCCCAAGTTCATCCTCGGTGACTTTAACCATTGCACTTCAACAAAGAAATTGAAAACTTATGAACAATATGTGTCTTGCTCCCCCACTTTAAAGAACTCCACGATTGATCTGTGATACTGTTCTATGTGTAGCGCTTATAAATCATTGCCCTCAATCATTCTCTTGGTGTGTCCTATCACAACAGTGTGTTTTTAATGCCCGAGTATAAACCTTCGTTCGGACGGCTCAAGCAAGAAGAGAAGGACGTTAAAAAAGAAAAAGAAAAAGAAACACAAACTATGATTAGAATTCATATAAATTCATTATAAATCATATTTATAATGCTGAAAAAGATTTATGTGTAACAAAAGTTAACAAACGTTTCTTTCTCCCAAAAGGGAACATGGCTTTGGTTCATGGGACAGCAGAAACAAAAGTAACAACAACAACCTAAATGTCTCCTGCACCTCTAACTGCATGATAAAGGTAGTTACAGAAGAGTATTTACAGAGGAAAAGTTAACCCAAGTACAAGTAAAACTATGATTACTTGCAATATTACCAGTAGCGATGGTGTAATGGAGGTAGAGCAGCGGTACATACAATACATTGCCCTCTACTTGCCCAATATTTTATAGCTTTTTGGAATGTTTCCCAGCCCAAGTTGCCAGCAGTAGTCATGCTCTCTTAAGCCATTTTGTGATGACATGTAGTTTCACAAAAGCCTCACAATCCTGGGTAGCTTTACATCAAAAACTCCATGGATTTTCACCTACCACAATACATTTTTTTTACTCCATTTCACTAAATTTTCATTCTCAACTAAATAAAATCTGCATCTACATATGAAAAACTGTATCTTCTGTTTATCATATCCTTTCATGCAACCTGTGGTTGAGGTGTCTTGCTGCAGGTAGAGGGTGGGATCAAAGTTCTGTGCTTCTGAGCAGTTGATTCAGTCATATTTCTACTATTATTACTACTACTACTAATAATAATACTAATAAGTTGCAGAATAGAATGATTCAGTCACTAATGACTCAGACATATTAAAGATTTAATGTAATAATACTGGTGGGACTCGATAAAAAAAATTAATCAAATCAATTGAAGGCTTTTTAATTAATTAATTGAAATTAATCACATTTTAGAAGTAAAAAATTTAAGTTTGGTAGATGAGTAAATCAATATACATAAGCGTAAACATCAAAATCTTGTTTATATCTATCAGCCTACTAAACAGATGAGTGCAAAAATCACAGAGCAAATAGTTTGTTCCAGAACAGTGGGAGTTCTGACCATAGAAAAATGCAAAATAAAAGTATTGTAAAGTATTGATTGACTTTAAGTGTTCCCATTTTTCATACATCCTGTATGACAAACCAGACTGAGCAGAAATCTTTGTTGCAACAGACAAAGAGGCTATAAATGTTGATTTTCCCAGATTTTAGTTAGTGGGTCATTCCTTATACATGAAAAGAATCCCATTTCAGTCATCTGCGCAGGCATCTCCGAAGTGCCTAGAGGTGGTCTTCTGCATATTTAAAGCAAATGATAGGATTTTCCAGTCATCATCTATAATATGAGCTGTCGCACCGCACACACCACACAATTGTTGTTGCTAACAGAGGTCCAGTGATGCCCACTCAGAGCAACAAATTCGGCTCTCTTCACCACACCCTGTTTTACTTGCCTTTCGTCCTCATACAGGTGCTGGATTTTTTAAACATTGACTTTTGGGCAGCAGTTGGTAATTTATGTCAGCCGAAGCAATCTGCAGCGCCTCTCATAACCCCTTATCTTCTACCATGGAGAGTGGTCTACAGTCCACAGCAATCCATCTCGCCACTGAATTGGTCAATTTGTGGACAACGTGGTTTTCGACATTTTGTTTCTGAATCTGAACCCCAACATGTGGTCGAGTGTTGACTAGCGACACTGTTTGCTTGTACTAGTAACGTTATCCTCTTTAGCGGCTAAGTTAATTTTACCAACCTGCACATTAGCCCCAATGTGTTTTGCGTAGAGGTGGTAACGACGGGTGGAAGTTCTCCTTTCATAAGCTAACTCATTCCTGCATAAAGTGCAAAAAAAAAAATATTTTTGTGTGTACTTCCATCTCGAAGTTTTTTATATTTAAATGTCCCTTCCACCAGTGCAGTCTCATCTCCCTTGTCCATCATGCTTATAGTGGCTTTGATGTCACATTGTGCTTCGGTACAATCTGTGTACCTGGTACTCGTGCATTGAGAAACGTTCAGCGTTGCAAATTATAATTTTTTTTGTGTTATTTTTTCTGTAGTCATTTAATTGAAATTAATGTGTTAAAGTGCCAGCTCTAGTAATAACATGAATAAAGACGGTCGATACATATCCAAAATATATGCTATGTGCACTTAAGCGGCAAAACTAAATTACACATTCGGCAGGAGATAGGAAACCCTCCAAACGGAAACTGAATTAAACTTTAAGTTTCGGTCTACACATTTTTACTGAACATGGACTTGTGCATACGTGTGTGTAACCTTTTGGTCTCTTAATGTGGAGACGCATGTCTCTACATCTGTGGGATTGCTGCAGGGAACGCAATTACGTTATAGTTTTGTCTGCTGTGTCTGCTGTAGAGCCTCAGACACAGCTTTGACATGAGCACAAATACTAAGAATGCAGTTTCCCTGATTTCAACTGAAGATTTTGCACCTACTGCAGACACAGGAAACCAAATTACGGTCGAATTGAGGCTCCATTAGCAGCAGATGTTCATTGGAAAAGCCTAGTACTTCATGATAATGTTGCAGACTACACCAACTCTAGGTCTACTACACTAGACCATTTACACACACTGTGGATGAGAAACATGACTACAAGATCATGGGGGGACAACCTATAACATATTCTTCATTAATACTGCACTCTATGGCAGCATGACATCACAGGTGAGAAGGCTGTTTTGGCCTCACATGATATCATGGGAGTATTAATATCTGAAATTGTTCGTTCCACATGCTGTATCACTCATTCTGCTGGAAACACATTTGTCAGCAGCAACATGTTTAAAGTAAAACAGTTCTCCTGGAAATGCTTAATATTACTGTGAAGAGATGTAGCAATCTTAACCCTACCAATCATTTTCTCCTGCCCTGCTTTCATCTGAAGCAGGGCAACCTGGAAGAAACTTGGGACGGTGGATACAAGGCTGTTGATTTGTATTTTTTTTTGTATCATAATGACAAACCATGTTGGTCTAAATATCTGTTTTGTGCTAAGCTGAATATGGCAAATGCCATGCCTCAAAGGGCTGAGTGAAGTTAATAGATATTGTTTCAACAAGGGGATTTGCCATTAAATTTTATCAGAGCACAATACTGGCAGAGGCATCCAAACAAAATTAAGGCAGCACACTTACCTCCACAGAAACCCTTTGTAAACACTTCACTCTGCAGTGCAGCTGAGTATTTGTCAAAGTCACAGTCAAACTACCTTTATTTGTCAATTCTGCAATATGTTCGGCACATACAGAGGATTAAAATTGCGTTCCTCTCAGATCCACGGTGCAGCAAGTAAACATTAGAAAAAGATGGCATACAAAATAAGCTAAAAAGGAACTGGCTGATAACAGTATAGGTAAATATATAAATATATAAACAGGCACACAAACAGAGGTTGCAGGGCAGAATGGATTAAAGTGTATTGACATGAGACATCACTACACATATTCAGCAAGTGTTCTTCCTGTAATGCTGCATAAGTTCTGCTGAATGGTACCCTTAAAAAATGAATTCAATCAGGAGAGACTCAGTTTGAAAGAATGATAACTTTAATGCCATGTGCACGAGAAGAGAAAAGAAAACACTTTAGCGATTAGACTCCATCATGATGACATAGCAATAAAGAGCAAGATGATGATGCATAGAATTGAAGATTCACATGAAATTCCGTAGATTTTCCTGTAGAATCTAGACAATTGATAACAGAGCCGAAAGGAGATGCACTGTGAGCTCGACCTGCTTCTGAGCTGGGGAAACTGAAAGAGGATGGTAATACAAAAATCCTGCAAAAACATCTGACAGAGGCAAATTAGAATGCATTTAAAGCTTGACTACTGTGACATGATAGGCTAAAAGGGATCGTGTCTAGCTCTGGCTGGAAGATGCAAGAAGAAAAGGATACGCCCAAAGCCAGCTGATTGGAGTAAGGCGTGAGAGAAAGAGAGATGAATGAAAGACAGTCTTCCTGCTCAAACTTACATAAGCTTCATTTGGTAAAATGTGAAGAAAAACATTTGAACTGCATAAAAATAGTCATGCAACTTGTGTGGTTTTAAAATTTAGTTTGATAAACCAATACACAGGGATTAGAACTATTAAAAGGCTACACCCTGTAACCAGCCAATGTAAAGATGTAATGTTGTGCTATGATGCAACCCTGGTCTCTATGCTTTGTGACATCTACAAAAAGGTGAAAGCAAGTGTAGGTTTTTCTGACAACTGAAATGAACAAACAAAAAAAAATACTCAACAAAATTACCAGTATAAATCTGAATACAAAGCAAGGAAACTGATTTACTATTCGGCAGCACCACAGCTCACAAAAGGGTGTAGAGAGTGAAAGACACTGGCTGCCCATGACACCCATAAAGACATTTAGAATGGAAGACACCCATGTCACTGCAGGTGATGGGATAGTAACCTGTCTGCAATGATGACTCTCCGAGCTGTGCAAAATGCCTGGGCTGAAAAGCAAGATCATAATATTTTCAGTAACATTATGGTTAATCATGTCATGGACCTAAAGTGATTTGATTAGTTTTTAATTTCACGATTTGCTTGTCCAAATGTAGCATTTTTCCTGATAACTTCCAATTGCTAAAACATCAGAATCAAATTACTTCATTGATCTTCAAAGGGAAATTAATAAAAAAACTAAACTAGTCACTTAAGTTAGATACATTTCAGATGTAGTGATTTCAAAGACTGAGATTGAAAGCTGATACTGCGGGACTTTTTCCCACTTAGAAGATCATGAAGGTTTTTGTCCTGCAGCTCAGTCAGTATAAGTGCTGTAGGTATACCTTGGCTATTACTCCTTCCTCACCAATTAGAGAAGTGTTGTTATCCAGGTTATATAAAAGTCATCTTTGCTTTGGTCAAGCAGAATGACAGACTCTGAATTCATAAAAAAAATCAGCTGTGTAAATACTTATGATGATGATAATGTATCACACAGACACAATTGTGAAAGTTGTCCCTCCATTGTCAGATGAATATTATAAGAAGAGACATTTGCTCTGTATGTACTGTATTACTATTTACTGTCAGATAGCAAATATTATATCCCCAGTGGGTATTGTCGTAAAATTAAACAGGTGTTCAAACTCCAAAAATGAGAAGATGAATCAACCTTTTCATGAGTGCAGATTAAATACAGAATAAGGAGGGTTAACTGCTTTGAATGTCTAAGACTAATTCTGGTGAAGGACCTGTTGCCACATCCTTCTGTTGTACAAAAGCGAATAATCATTAATTAATCATGAGCAATTAAAATAGACCTGCCAAGTATGAAGTAGATCAGATGAATTGTTCTCAAGATATGTGAACCACAAAAAGATAGATTCCTTGCCTTAAAATAAAATGGTGATGATGATTTTATATTTCCAAAACGTGTCCATTCTTACCTTCATAAATACAATGGTTTTACCACTGAATTTAAAGAGCATCATATCATGGGACCATATTTATCTGCTTTTAACAACTAAAGACAGCTCCAAAGGTTCATTGTGGGAGCAACAAGATTATTTGCTGGGATGTAGATTAAGAATTTTTAATTTACTTCCATCTATGGTGAAATGTAAGAATAACAATGAAGATCAGCATCAGTGATTTGATCCGTTATATTTGTTCCACATATAAGAACTATGCGGCAGCAATTTTCCACTGGCATCACACACATATATAATAATAATATCTTAAAACATTAAAGGGACATTTTCACATTTCACTTATTCTGCAAACCATTTTTCTAATTGTTTGATTTGTGTGAAATTAAAATTTTATCCAGTAGCAATGAACTCAGAAATAAAGAAACAATCTACTATTTGTACCATGTAAATGTCAACTGTATACCAGGTTGATAAAAGACATCTACTAAAGAAAATCAAACTATAGTTTCTACATTTTTCAACTATTTCTAAAAGTCTTTTACATACACACACTACAATACAGAATATTTCAGATTAAAAGTAAAAAATACAGTTTGTTTTCTGGAATAAAACCATCTGTTGATAATCATTTTTGGAACATCAAGCTGAAATAAAGGCCACATTTCACAAACTAGCCTGTAATGTATCTACCATATAGTCATACCAATCTCTGCTGTGTTCACCAAGACTCAATCTCAAAATGTATTAAATGTTTTTGTTCCTAAACTGCAATATTCTTTTTATGCTGTGTGCACCACAAAGAGCTCATTTTAGGTAAAGTGTAGGACGGTTAATTTGTAAAAAGATAAAAAGAAGAGGGATGAAGAAGAAAGTAAAAAAAGAGAGAAAAACATGTAACTTCAAAAATTATTATGTCGTGTGTAGCACACCGGATAGTAAATGCTTATTTTTTAACTACTTATGCATTCATTCTGTCCACAGTTGTCTGTAAGACTTTGTCCCTTTGCTTTATTACTACAGCATATCCGTTTTAGAGAATATATCTCCAAATTCCTCATAGCATTGAATGATGAGCTGTTACTTATCCTGTGAAATAGGTGGTATGCATTTTTTTCCATCTCTGAATATGTGAATCTGTGATGTTCTAGGTGGTCTGTTTAAGAAAACCTGAAGACGTTTAACAGACTTACATACACCTGGCTTGATTTAGTTGCTCCCTCTTATTTTGGGATGACAAACTTGCAACAAATTAAGCCAGGATGACCTGCACCTGGTTTAGTCAAGCCTAGGCTTCTGACTTACCTTATCCTATCCTGCTTTCATGCAACAACCCCCTCTGGTCCTGTAGGATTTTTGTGCAGTAGCTGCTGATTTACGAACTTGATACAATTGGTAGGAGGGGCTTGCCCTGTCATGGGGCAAAATGACGGAACGAACCTCTTAATTTTCTGAGGTGTTTTTCATAATACTGCAGCGCTCAGCGTCAACACAGGATCATTGATTATCACAGTTTAATCATTTGTAGAGAAACAACACACATTATTTTTTGAACACTCCATCTTTATTGCTTATTCATATCTTAACACTAACAGCCTGCTACTATTTAGATCAGGAGAAACTGGAATTCCACAATGTTTGGATCAAATATTCTTCACTCCATTTTGGATTACACTCATCAGCAGTTCCAAAAGCGTCAGTAACAGAGTGTCAACAGACTTCAGAAACATTATAAAATTAGTAGATGAAAGTTTGTGACACAGCAATTCTCCTGCAGCAAGTATTTCAATTTTTTGCTCAGCACATTCAGTACATCTTTATAAATAACAATCTAACCCTAACAGGAGCTACATGCCAATACTGAGTGCATTTCTTTCAACTCTTTTTTCTTGAAAATATAAAATTGACTAACTTTAAATTAGACAACACGGATAAAATGTCTAATGAACTGATGTATATGAACTGATGTATATTTCTTCTCTGGCGAGAATGTTAAGGTTCTTGCAGCACCACACTTGACATTTGTGTGACTGAAATGTTCTTGAATCAACCTGTCTGTAACACTACGATCAGCATGACCACCACACTGTGGTACTGCTCCAACTGCTCAGTCTATCCCTCTCAGTTCAGTTATTAGAGTGAGACTTCACTAAAATGGCAAAAATGCAATGAAGTAAACCCCAAGATGGAAACACACTGTATCAGCAAAAAAAAGACAATTTCACCAGAGTACAGAAGCTCTTCTGATAATAAATCAATGCTCTCTTATTTCTGTTTAGTGTCTTTCTGAATTGAATATCTTTGGCATTTGGCCTGTCAGACGAGTCCACAAATCCGACTTATTAATAGTTTATTAAGTATTGTACTTCAGTTGATTCCAAGGTCAAAACTAGAAAAAAACATGAAATGAAACTAACTAGTCTTAAATACTCCACTTCCTATATGGAGCAGGAAAATAAACACAACCAATATCTTCCCTCCACAACCATCCTTTTGAGAAAAAAGAAATGAGCATTGACCTTGTTAGAAACTTAATAACTGTTATCTGCGATATATTGATCTTAACATCCAGTGCAAACCTAATGTAAAACTAATGCAACGCTTCAAATTCTAGATTTTGATTTTTCAAGATATTATTTTTTCTCCAAGCCAGTAATCCCAGGAGAAAAGCGCGACTAGTGGAGACTGCACAGCCATCAGCAGCAAGTTCCACTAATACAGACAAAACCTATAATGTGCTAACGGAGCCAATTAATCTGAATTGATTAATAAGTCTAACTATGATGTATACAATTAGAAGGTTTCAATTTCTACTTTTTTTCCTTTTTTAAAAAAAAAAACAACTTATTTAGTTCATACAATTCATATTAATGTGAATCCCTTGTGTGTGTATAAACTTTCTTCTGAGTGTTAATACTCTTGGGTAGAAAGTCCAGCTACAATATCCAGTAACTGGTGTGTGCAACTGCTGGCCTTACATGGCCTCTTAAACTAGAGCAGTTTAAGTCTTTTTGATGCCTTCCTGCTATAAATATTAATATATACAATGGGCAGTCTATTATCTCGGCTAACAGTTACTTCTTCCCATTCAAACAGCTAATGATTTATTGTGAATGCTGTTTGCAGTGTAATGTCCAGGTTCAAAAGTAAATGATCTCAGATCCATGTTGTGAGAAATACTACTAAAACAACAAAGAGGGTCGTGGTAAAGGTACTTTTTTTTAACCACTGGTAGTGCTGTGACACAATTTTATCACATAGGCAGGTCTCCATTTTGATTGTGTCTTGAGTACACATACAAGAAACTTTGTACAAACATGAAAATGTGAGCCATGTATACATTTATGGTAACAGTTTTATGCTATCCCACTTATTCACATTTAGTGGCAAAACACAACAAAGCAAAGGCATAAAAAAAAGACTGAACTAGCAAAAATTTGCAGTTTGCACAATGTTACATGTAAAATGTATATATTTTGGTGAGAAACATAAATGTCTTTTTTTATAAGAACACTCAACAAATCGCCTTTAAGGTCATCTCAGCAGATGGAGTAAATAAAGCCACATCGTGTTGCTGGGTAAAAAATAGAAGTTATACTGACAAACTTGCCAGTTTCAACCTTCAACACACATATCAATAAACTCTTTTCTTTTTCTCACATTAGTTATTGGTTCACCTGCTCTTCAGTGTTAGTAAAGTGCCATGGAATCCCTCATACTACAAATGTTTGATTTGAGTGAAGCAGTTACTTAACAGCATGTTGACCAAAGAGTACAAATAATGGGCCATTAGGTGTTTCCTTCAGCCTCATCTTTTTGATTATCTGGCATCATACTTGACCATTGGAAAACACTGTTGAGTTCAAGGGCAAAATACTGGAGACAGCTTTAATATTCCAGTTGCTATTTGGAAAAATACATCTTCATAGTATTTACAGGTACATGTTCAAGAGTGAAATCTTGTCCATAAGTGATGTGACTTTAGAAATAAAAAAGTAAGCTGACCAGACCTTGGAACCTGCTTCTCATCACATTTGAGGCAAGAGGCTACAGGCTGTGATAGCTGCTACAATCATAGTATGCCAAAATGTTTGAACAACCTATCACAGTTGAGTTAAATTACAGTTCAGGGGGATCTGTTTTGCTCGTTTCCAGCTGTTTTTCTCTCTCTCTATTTTTCTGGGCCTCCACATGATAAGCTTTGCATGGCTCATATTTTATGGCAAAAATACCATATGTACTTTTATGACAAGTAGTAAGTGGTCCTATTTAGTTGAGTAGTTTGTGTTTAATCGTTGTACAAGAGCTAAATTAGGACCGCCAGTAAGGGGAGGATTTAAAGCTTAGAAAACCAGAGATAAAGGGAAAGCCTTTTCTGGCAGTTCCTTTCAAATTAGGCATGAGGGTTTGCAAAGGAGCAATAAAAAAAAAAAAAAAAAAGCTTTGATTTTGAAGCGAAAAAAAAAAGTGTCGATCACAGGTCCAAAAATATTTTGGCTATATGATAGATTACTTCTCAAATGTTAGATCCATCACTGAACACATCATTCCAAAATCATGTGCACTAAAATGCAACAGGAACAGCCTCCACTCTACTGTTTCAGAACCTTCAAACAGATGTTGCAACATGTATGAAGAAAAAGCTCTCATTTAACCTCAAGAGCCTCAGTGAGGTCCAAAACTGATGTTAGATGGTAAGGTCTGGTCACAATCAAGTTGATAAATTGGGTCTGTTTCTGCGGGTCAGTCAACATACAGACTTGACCTTGTGCAGTAGGGCAGAGTGTAGTCTCACATACAGTGGATTTGCTTTTACTGTTTTGACCTCCCTCATTGTTCAATCTACTGCTTCCAGTAAAGAGAATCAAAAGACTAAAATGACCAATAATTAAAGACATGCAAGCTTTATCTAAATCTAAATGATCCTTTAAAGAGCAGAGTATTCAGGATTGCCAGACTATATTTTAATGATTAATTAATTATCTGTGTAGAATTGCTTAGCACTGGTCTCATGTCAGCCAAACCAAGACAAACGTACTTAAAAAGTAAAGTCATGAGTGTTTATAGTTATATTATAAAACATACACACAATAAAAGGAGGAGACAGAGAATATTTACATATTACATAGAACAAAGAAGTCCATCACAAGGTATGGGAAGACTCCCCTCCTGTCAATGGCAGTGTGATGTTTCTCTGCAGCTTACTCACATAATGGCTAATATTCACTGTACATGTGTCAACAGCTCAGTGGCCTTCACATGAGTGTGAGAATGGTGTGATGGCGGTGCACAACACTGCACAGCCTTTAGTTCAACATCGCACAGTTAACGGTAGTAACCTGGCAGGCCTTTTGTTTCCTTCCATCTAAAACCGTGTCAACTGTTTTACTGTGCCAGTGACACACACACACACAGAAACAGTCACCTGACCCCCCTACCCCATCCCAACAGAAGAGATGCTTATATGCAGTAAAAGTAAGCACCCTCACAACAAAACAGCATGCACCACATTCAAAGTCCTATGTGTTATATATTAAGGTTTTGTCCAAACTGCTGTGAAGAGGGTCAGAGACACTTTTCTCCGCTACAAAATAAGGATGATAAGAAAAATGCACACACTTGAACCTTGTGGTGAAGACAGTAGGAGGGGCCTCAGGTTGGTTTGTTGCAGGCCCCCTGTAGTGTCAACCTCTTTGTCCATAGTTTACCTCTTGTCCGTTATTTGTTTCCATGGGGTCTTCTTTAAAGTTTTCACATTGCACCATTACTTTGCTGGAAAAAAATAAAATATTTCACAAGTTAGCTAAATGATAGATACTATACAAATACAAGTGCTCCAACTGCTCTGTCATTGGTCATAATCAGCTGATATGGGCTCTGATTAAATTGACTGGCCATCTGTTTAAGGACAGGCCAACCAACACAAAATGTTTAAGACAAAAAAATGTGGTGAAAATGTGAAAATCTGGTCTGGCAGTATTTTAAATTGCCTGTGTCCAGCACGAAACTTTTTGTAAGGTGTATTTGAGGGAAATTCTTTAACACTATTTATACCAAGAGTGGGAAAATGTGTTGCAGCACAGCATCACTCACTCAGCTGTCGGTAGCAGAGACATTGAAACAACAGCAACACTACAGCATGGCCAGCAAAAAGCCAAAGAAATATCAGCCAAAATAAAAGAATTCAGCTGCCTTGATCACTAGCCTCTGTCTTCAAATTACTAAAATCTTATCTGGATATAGGCTGCACTATCCCAGGATGTAAAAATTTTGTTGATGAGTGAATGAGTGCTTCAGGTATATCAAACAGTGTGAAAACACTGACAGTATTATGAAAGACAACACAACTTCAATCAGCTGTGTTATTTGGAGTTGGAGTTGGAGTGTATGTCTTATGTCCATGTTAAGCATAACTGAGAATTTTTTATAAAAATGTCAGAGAAACTTCATGAAGTTGTGCTCCACTCTATACCATGGAAGCTATTGCTAGCACCTTAGGCAACGTGTTGGGAGCACAGGGGATTCCCAGGGTTAAACTGCACATTATTCTATGGGACACTGCCAAGAACATAGAAAAGGTCAGGAAGCAGATTTAACAGAATTTCCCAGGTTGCAGTGCATGCTGCATACACTTCAGGCATGTCCAAGTGTGTCTTGTCAGTCACAGTGTAATGCCACTGATAAAAAAGCTGCTGGGAGACGCAGCTTTACACTTCACACACCGTGATTTCAAAGCGATGCATTTGAGACATCTGGGCATCCATGTGAATGCTGTTTATTATGTCTTCAAAAGGCGTGTGCATTTACTGAGACAAGGAATCTATCAGCAGATTATGCCTGTCAGAAAACAGAGGGATGATAATGATCCAGGAAGTGGGGTAAGCAATTATCCTCCTTAGCGACTGGATAGATTGTTACGCATGCCTGTGTCTTTGTAGAAGGGGCCATTGTTGTCTGGATTAATTCTCAGTATTTCCAGTAGTGCTGGATGATATGGACAAATTCTTCTATTACAATTTGGATAATGTCATATCAGGATAATGATATATACTGTATATACTAGAAATTAATCACAATATAGAACATTTTCTGTAAATTCTATACATTTTTCTATGAAAAAATATCTATACAAATGAACCACATATCACATGTCAACTTTTTTGGGATTGTAAAATCCCAAAACCACTTCACCTGAAAAACAATGTATTTTGGGTGCTTAGTAGTGCTGTTGATTGACACGTTTTTGCAAAATATTGGAACTCTACTTATGTATAGTCATTACATATAAATATGCAGTGACTTCCCACTACTGGTACAAACCTGTGGCAGGAGACAGCTGATATGACTGACTCCCATCCCTTTTTCATATCCTTGTCTGTGGTATAGTTTGTAAAGCCCTGTTTGTTGGTCATTGTCTGACTTTTTGTATCCAAAGCTTGACCAAAATACGTCCTCTTTTAGGCACAAGCTGGTCTTCATATTGTAATGTTTCAGCTTGGGCTGCATCTTGATCTGTTTTGTTGTGGGGATTTTCTTGTCTTGCTCTTTCTTGTCTCTTTGTTGTTACGTGAGGG
Source organism: Mola mola (assembly GCA_001698575.1). NCBI lineage: Eukaryota > Metazoa > Chordata > Actinopteri > Tetraodontiformes > Molidae > Mola > Mola mola. The sequence goes on from KV751396.1 coordinate 103,913, forward strand.
GGTGTGTAGCCACCGTAAATTGGAGCCAAAAGCGCCAAAAAGCTGATGTGAATCAAGTCAGGGCTGCTCCCATACGACCCTAATTTGCAGATGACTAACTGTCAGGAAGTGAATTTACTATAAATCCACTAGTGCATAAACATGGTTCACTAAAGTTACAGGATTATTTTATGTGTGTGGATAAATGCGACTTAATGATCAGAATTAATAAATGGTAATGCGGATGTAATGGCTCACTAAACTCTTGACTGGATTATATTTGATTATTTCTTGCAAAATGAGATTTAAGACATATTGTAAATGAATGAGTGTCCCTGTATTATTTCTCAGACCCAAAGGACAAACTATTGTAATTTAGATGATTTTTCTTTATTATAACTATGAACTGACTACGGAGGTTGGAAAATTTACAAACTGCAAAACAATGCATACTTCCATTTTTGTAAATGACTAAACAAAATCATCTGTCTAAAAGACATTTTCAGGCAGAAACCTGTCCTATGTCTCAATATGTCCTCTGCTGTTTTCCCTTATAGTTATGAGACAGGCTCAAACCAAAGCAAAATAATGCTTGTGAAACTGAAATATCTTTTATATCAAATAAAAATGAAGAACTAAACTAAATAGAATTTTTTGAAACTAACCCCAAATCATGAAATTAATTAATTAATTAATGGTACCACGCCATAGTGCCCCCCAGATCATACGCTGTACCGTGCAACAAAATTTTGTTACAGCTCTGTAAAATGCTCAGTATAAAAAACAATATAAAAAATATAAAAATAGTAGAACAGAATATAACCTAAATCTAAGTTGGAGAAGAACTGAAGTAATAATTCTGACAGTAATAATTGTACAGTATGGCTCAGGTGTATGGAGTATAAAAAATAATATAAATATGACTCTGACATGACTATAGAGAATATACAGATATTATATACAGTATTGTGAGATGTGGATATGAATATGAATACCATATAAATATATATCTGAATGAGGATATAGTATAACTATTTTTATACTATTATTACATATATTATGTCAGAGATGGTATGGTATGCATTCTCTTTAACAAGAGGAAAGGAAGGAACTAGTTCATCTCATGGCTGCTCAGCTTGTGACGGATAACTACAGACATTGTTATTACCTGTAAAATGGTCAAAGAGCAGTCAGTATTACCTGGCCATGTCCCTTGTCCCTGGCTGTGAGCTCTCCAGTTCCAGAACTTTCTCTAGAAGACTCATTCCACCTTCCTTTATCAGCAAGGGACAATACTTGTTGGCTGCAGTATAAAGGAAAAACAAATATCCTGTGCAGTTCTTTATACAGCACAATTTAAGCAGATCATAAATAAAGGCAATTTCTGTACTCGAATCAAAGAAAAAGCAGCCTGGTAAAAAGCTGAATGGTAATGATAGAAGTCCAGTTCTTATGTGTCAATATTACAATTTTGTCATTCCAGAAATATGTAGTGTATTATTATTATGGTTTATTAGCTGGAATGTGTCATATCAGCTACAGTAGGTGATTTTACTAGCACCAATGTTTGTGCTGAGCATTCAGAACACTGTGAGCGAAGATGACTCTTAATCCTGGTGACAGGTACTCACGGTAAACTGACACCAAATTGTAGAGAGCCCATGTGGCCCAGTGCTGACTGACAGGCGAGATGCTCTGAGGCAGCAGTCGTAGGATGGGCTCAAACGACCTGAAAAAACAAACTCAATGTATAAATTCAAGAATATAGTGCTATGTTTCACCATCTGGCATGGTTATACATTTAACAGTATGCATTTATACCTAAAAATAAAAAACACTGTATATTACATTAAAAAAAATAAGGACGCTGGTTTTTATATCATTTATAAGGACATAATATAGAAGGAAACTCACCTGTAGTTGATGTTGCGGCGTGAGCTGACATCCCAGCTCTGGATGGCTTCCCACATCTTCTCCATCACTCTGTCTCTCTGGGGTTCTTCCATCAACCAAACCTCTGGCCCATCAAACATGATGTGTGAAAGCACGCCACATGCATTGTACGACACCTCAATCCCATCTGCTTTACTGTCCAGTAGGTTACTGTCAAAACATCAAATAAGGATAGGAACAAATTGAAACATTGATTGAAACTAATTGGCTCAAAGAGTGGTCGGTATGAAATGACAATCCTCACACAAAAAACACAAAAATTTCAGTTCTCACTACTAGGGATGTAACAATTCCTTAAATTCATTTGTTTCTTTTTTGCAAAATGAAATTTTAGACAAATTGAAAATTATGTCTAAGAATGTCTATGAAAAAACTACAAATTAAAAATTAATTCTGGGACAGGTTCAAACAAAGCAAAAGTACGCTTTACAATTCTATATGAAATAACTTTTCTATCAAATAGAAATAATTTCAAAGAAATTTCAAATCATTAAATAAATAAATGGATAATACAAATAAAACCAATTTCTTCCAATAAACAAATTACAGCAATGTGGATTTTTTTTAAAGATTTCTTTTGAGAAATATCAGCATGTCGACATTTTCTGGCAGAAGCTAAGCTCTCTGCACATTCACAACGTCCCCAGCCAATGAAAACACCCTTTCACTAGGGACAGAGGACAGAGTACATGCTTATGTCGTTTCTTTGAGCAGTGCTGCAAATCCACTTGTCGATGTTTTTTTAAAGGTTTTAATAGTTTTTGATGTTCACATGGAACTAAATGAAGCTTCTCACTGCAGGGTTGTTAACAAGTTACATCATGCTAGTTGTGCTATTCACATAAGTCAATACCTTCTTGCAATATTGCAAAGTGTATTTGTCTTATCATCGCTTCACCCCTTTCATTTTCAGGAGCCAAAATGCTGCCACCCATCCAACTTTAACAAATATGGGGCATCTTCAATTTGTATATCTTTTAACAAACCTGCACTGTAGTGAGGTAATCAATGTATTTCACTTGCGGTTAATATTATGGCTGATTGGTGTATACGCAACAGCACAGTTCTGTCAGATATTTCACAACAAAATATGGCTGAGGACACGTGAGAGTGACTCCATTTTCTAACAACAATAAAAAATAAAATGCTGTCAGTGTGGTGCACCTTGGTTTTGTTACCTGTAAAATACTTTGTGTGTATCTGACCCCATAACTTCCATTTATAGCTTTTTGCATTTTTTTTATTTACTGCATCGGTCAGCTGAGGTGTTTCAGAGCCCATGTGACATCCTTACCTCGAATAATCATGATGGTTTTAATGTTAAGTTGAAGTTTCTCATAAACTGTTACTATTTCATTGAGAATAAATACCCTCAAAATGTCAAACAAATTCACTCTAGGGGTAGCCTGATATGATACTACAATGGTTTCAGCAGTTGTCTTACCTGAACACAGTGATAAACTGGGGGGTGAGCAGCTGTGGCCTCAGTGCTTTGACCTCAGCAACATTTCCCAAAAGCCCCAACATGTTACGGTGAAGCTCCTGCTTGTCTGGAAACTCCTAGAGTAAGATTATATGAGGAGTTTTATTATACAGTGGAAAAATCAAAATAGGATTTAAAAGCTTCATATCTGATCTAATAATATGAATGGAACTAATAAAATTTCAATTAAAAGCCCAGGCATATATTTGCTGCGATCACTACATTCACTCTACCCTTATACAGACATTTAATTCATTTGGCACAAAACTCAACAAAGATTGGAAACATCAGTAACTATTTATTTTAACCAGAATGAATACTATTCATAGAAAAAACAGGCTATTAAATACAACTAATTGTCAAAAGAGAGAGAGCGAGAGAGACCATATGCCATGAGTTCATAAAATACGAGTTAGCTGAATTTAGTAGGAAAGGCTCTTCGACAATTTTAAAACTTGGATTCATTTTTAAAAAAACTTGTGTGGATACTTGTGAACGAAGTATTTAAATAATCACAGAACTGACATATATTTGGACTTTTCAACTGTTTCAAAGCTATGAAGTCACTTTTTCATATCTATTATTTACCAAGGTGGAAATCTTAATCATACTTTGGTGCTCATGGTTTCCCTAAAATTTATCAAACAAAGAAATGGTGGAAATATGTTCAGTCTGTAATGATCCGTAAATAATGTATAGTAACATGAGGAGGCAGTTGTTACACTACTACCCAGAAAAACTTGATTCATGGACAATAATGGATTTTTGAGTTAAGTAAAAAGCCATCCATTTTCTACCGCTTATCCCGTTAGGGGTCGCAGGGAGGGCTGGAGCCTATCTCAGCATCTTGGGGTGAAGGCAGGGTCACCCTGGACAAGTCGCCAGTTCATCGCAGGGCTGACATATAGAGACAAACAACCATCCACACTCAGATTCACACCTACGGGCAATTTAGAGTGACCAATTAACCTACACCCAGTTTTGCATGTTTTTGGAATGTGGGAGGAAGCCGGAGTACCCGGAGAAAACCCACGCAGACACAGGGAGAACATGCAAACTCCACACAGAAACGTCCTGACCCAGAATCAAACCCAGGACCTTCTTGCTGTGAGGCGATAGTGCTAACCACTGCACCACTGTGCCCCCCAAGCCAAATTACAGTATTTTGTCTCCACCATACTTTGGTCGCACAGTGCTGCCAGCTCTGTACCAAGAAAAGAAAGCTATGATGCAGAGCTTCAAAGAAGCCAAGCGCATTTCAATTACTACTGGCTGGACCTCATGGGCTACACAGAGCTATATTACTGTTACAGCTTAGGTTATGACCAGCATTTGGGAAATGAAAAGTTTTGTCCTTTGGACTTGGCCTTTTCTTGAGTGAAGGTGTTGAAATCTGCAATTGTGGTGTAGGAATTCCCAAAATGACAGTCATCACAGAGAGTGCACAGAACATGGACGTAACAGTAAGAGAGGCCAGGCTGTTCCCACCCATTAAATGTTTCGCACACACTTTAAACCTCTCATCTCAGGTAGACTTGAATGTCAGCCAAGTACGTCCTCTGCATAGACCAGTGCAGCGTGTAGCACTGTTGCTCAAATGCCACAGCAGTGCTGGCCAACACCCACAGAATGCTAAAATTGCCAGTACATGACCTGGTCATGGATGTAGTTACATTCTGGAAACTTGCTTTGTTTACAAGATCCAGCTGATAAATAGAAATAAAACCCGAATGAACTTAAAGCCGGGTATGGCGGCACTTTAGTCAGGAAATTCTGTATGCAGCCAAGTCTCCGAAAAGCACAATAAACTGCTCTCCCGGTACTCCATCTGGGTCCAAATTAGTGCACACAGTTCGTCCCTCTTATTTCCCAAAGATCTCACATTTCCCATGATGACCGACAGGACGGACAGTTTAAATCTTCTACTTTTGCCTTTGCTCTAGCTCTAGACCCCCAGTGTCTCCTCCTGAGCTCCCCTGGTATCTCGGGTCTGGATCTGGGTAGAAGCAATGTTTTGAAGAGCATTAACAGCTGATCGCATGTGTAAGGAAACACAATGCCATTCTGCTCAGCCCTACTGCTCACCACAAAAAGTAGTGAAAAAAGCAAAACATCCATAAAAACTGGAGAAAGATGAATGTGATGTGTATTAGGATCCTTTTTTATTCAAAACAGAAGGAAACAACAAAAAGTGACAGACAATAATTAAAAACCCCAAAAATTGACAAAACACCCAGGAGCTGCGGCAACAGGGTGCTGCTCTCACAGCACCATCTTGAGTATGAGTTGGAGGGAACAGCAAGGTAACGCTCTGTTGGTTGCATCCTATTACCTCACCATTACATGCCATTAATTTTCAAGCACTGGACATTTAATAGTGTAATATATATTTAAAAATTTCCATTGAAACATTTACTATATTACCAAAACTGTGGGGACACCTTGTGACTACAAATTCCGATTTTTTTCATCCTATATCTATTTGATTACAGCACAAAGACAAGATATTTAATGTTCAAACTGTTCAACTTAATATTTTTTGGGGGGGTGTGGGGGGTTGTTCACCTTTTCCTCTAACAACAGTCAGCTTCTGGAAACTGAAGACACTGAAGACAATTGTTTAAGTACTGAAAATGGAATTCTGTCTCATCGTTGCTTCATGTACATCCTAAGATACTCAACAGTTTGGGGTTTCCTTTGTCGTATTTTTGCATTTTTAATACTCCATATGTTTTCAATGGAAGACAGTCTTAACTGAATGCAGGCATGTATAATACCAGAATTCTTATAATGCGAAGCCATGGTTTTGTAACTGCAGAACGTGGCTTGGCATCGTCTTGTTGAAATAAGCAAGGATGTCCCTGAAAAAGAAGTATCTGTATGTAACTGTAAGCATTAATGGTACTTTCATAGATGTGCAATTTGCCCATGCCAAGAGCACTAATACACTCCCACACCATCACAGATGTTTGCATATAAACTTTGCATTCATAACAATCTGGAGGGTTCTTTTCCTCTTTAGCCCAGAGGAATTGACAGTCATGTTGTCGATATATGGCTTTTACTTTGAATGGTGGTCTTCCAGATTCTCTGAATCTTTTAACGATATTATGTTGATGATGATATCTTTAAATTTATAAACTGTTTGGACTATTTGCCCATGCAATCATTCACAAACTGGAGAATCACACGCCAGTGTTGCTTGTGAACAACTGAGCCTTTCAAGAGTGCTCCCCAATTATGTAACTGTTACCTGTCGCCTGTTACCAATTACCTACTTACCTATGGAATGTTACAGGATTTTTTCAACATTCCACAACTTTACCAGTTTTTCCTTGCCCCGTCGCAAATTTCTTAAGTGTTTTACAGGCATTAAATTCAGAATGTGTGTACATTTCTGAGAAAAAACAATAAAGTTTATCATTTTAAACATTAAATATCTTGGCTCTGGTTGTATTTAACTGAATATAAATTGAAAAAGATTTGCAAATGTATTCTGTATTCTGTTTTTATTCACATTTTAGACAATGTCACAACATTTCTGGATATTGGGGTTTGTATTAGGTACTAGCGTTTATTTTTATAGTAAACGATTATGGTTTAAGAGGAGACACATCAGGAGCAGAATAAGTGACTTACCTGTAAACACTCCAGAAAGAGACTCATGCCCCGACAGTTGAGGAACATCTGACAGTTGTCAGGCGTTTCATCTGTGATGTTCCAAAGAGCGCTCCAGGAAAACTCCATTACCTGGTCGCACTGAGGGGATTTGGAACATCTTTAGAAAAAGGTACATTTTGGCTTTTTCATTACTTGACAGTAAAAGACAGACAAGAAATGTACCGAAAGTTGAACTGTATACAACCATAACCATGAAGTTATTGTTTTATATCTGAAAATTTGAAATCATAATTGGCTTTGGAACACAGCTGCTCAGATATGAAATAATATTTAACTACATAATGTAACAGCAGAAGTATAAATGTTGATTCTGCAACACTAGTGGATCAATAGCAAGCAACGAAACCCTCACATCCAAACTGATAATACACTGTCCATTTCACTGATTATCGACTAGAAAAACTACCAGCAAGCCATTTTACACAGCACATGCACACACTACGTTACTGTGGACATACTCACCTGTCTGAATGTCAATCTGTGAGTGTTGCTCACCCTAAGTATCCTCTGTTCAACTTCTCCACTTCACCATTTTCAGTGCAAATAATAACCAGTCCACTTTCCCACTATAACCAGTCCATTTATCCTCTCAGTCCCACTGTAACCTGTACATTTATCCTCTCAGTCCCACTGTAACCTGTCCATTTATCCTCTCAGTCCCACTGTAACCAGTCCAGTTATCCCCTCTCTCCCACTATAACCACACCATTCATTCAAGTCTGAAAAGAAGAATGGACCAAATTTCCTCCACAGTAATGTAAAGGACCCATCAGTTATAACAAATGATCACGATAGTTAATTGCAATTATCGCAGCCAAGAGTGGCACATTCAGTTGTTAGGTTTTGGAGGGACAATTACTCTGTCACATGGGAAATATCCCTTGAATAAATCTTTACATCCAATGAATGGAAATCTCAAGTAAAGTAATGAATAAGCAGAAATAAAAGAAATTATTAGGAGGAGCAACTACTTTTTCACGGCACATTTTATGCAGTTTTTTTCAGCAGGTCAGAAGGAGTTAAATTGAAACTCACCATTCTGTCCTGCAGCTTCTTTTGAATTAAATTCAACATTGTCTGTAAGGCAGGAAATAGGAAGAAGACACATAATGAGTAGCTGACTGTAGCAAGACAGCAAAACAACACTGGCTTTTGTGGCCATATCACATAAAGCTATTTAGAAAAGACTTTTGAGAAATCATTGTATACATATACAGTAACTGGAATGTGCACTTGCCCAGATTTGACTGGCAAGCACAGTGGAATAATAATAAGATTATGTCGTACTACAGGGTTGTAATGCAGGGTCTACTGACTTATTGCTGGATTTATAAACAGCAAATCCAGCAATCTAATTGCATTTTTTTCCAACTATGTTCTTAAATAGGATGTGCTGCAGGTATATGTATATTCTTCTTTTGAATGTCTTTGGATTGTTATCAAAATTATAGAATATTACAAACCTGCACTTAATTTTCCTAACACAGAGACACAATCAGAATAACTACTATTACGCCATAACACCAGGGTGGATGTTCTTCTCACGTTCACATGGGTTTCCCCAGGGTGCTCTGCTTTTCTGCCATCCCAAAAATAAGCTTGTTAAATATTAGAAATCTTCCAGTCATTATCTTGGACCAAGTTAACAGTCTGAGAACTGGAGTGGCCCAAAAGCATACAACAGAGTTCACCACAATAATATGAAATATGAACAGCCTGAATAAATAAAGTAAAAACTTGCTATGTTTTCAAAATAGTAAATGTCAAAATCAGTACTACAAAAAAATACATGTAGAACTTACTCCTTTTACTGGATAAGTACATTTCACATTAGGATTATTCTGATTATATGGATATCTACTAGGAACATAAAAAAGAGAAAAGAATTAAATTACCTTGACAAATCCCATCTTTCCAACAGCTTCCTTGTGATGATTATCCACTTGACAGACCAGAGCATTGCAGAGGTGAACAGCAATTCTCTGGATGGACTCATCCTGCCTGGCTTGCTCCAGGATTTTCAGCAGTAGCTGGTTGACCCGACTGTACTGGAACTCCAGTTCCTCTGGTATACTGAAGTTACACAAAGTCAAGCAGCAGTTCCTCTGAACCTAGTGTGGGACAAAGAAGGAACAAAGGAAGGTTTACAAATTAAAAATCAAAATTCCACTACTTGTCTGAACAGCACAAAAAGTAGATCAATTACATGAACTGATTTTAAATTTGTGACATCCTTTAAAGAAATTCTTGAGTGCAAGTTTCTTTCAAACATCCCCTACCTTCAAGCACTCGCCAAAAACGTTTACACAGTGCTGCTTAAAGGAACATTCTGGTCATTTTCAACCTAAGCCCTACTTCCTGGCATGTCACAAAATATATAATTTTTGGAGTATAGTCTGGCACGGAGTTTGGCTGCTTGAATCACTTTTTTCCATCACTAACTAACTTCAAAAGTTATTGCTAATTTCTGGTAACATCCAAACTGTTTATTCCATGCTGTGGTAATTTGCTAACTAATCAGACTAAACAGATTAAACAGAATTACTATGGGCTAAATCAACCAAAATTTGCTTGTCTTCCATATACATTGGAACACATCAGAAAACAGCATCCCTTAAGCAAATGAATAATTTAGCCTGGGAGACAGTGGTGCAGTGGTTAGCACTGTCGCCTCACAGCAAGAAGGTCCTGGGTTCGATTCGGGGCGTTTTTGTGTGGAGTTTGCATGTTCTCCCTGTGTCTGCGTGGGTTCTCTCCGGGTACTCCGGCTTCCTCCCACAGTCCAAAAACATGCAAACTGGGGGTTAGGTTAATTGGTTACTCTAAATTGCCCGTAGGTGTGAATGTGAGTGTGGATGGTTGTTTGTCTCTATATGTCAGCCCTGCGATGACCTGGCGACTTGTCCAGGGTGTACCCCACCTTCGCCAAAAGATGCTGAGATAGGCTCCTGCCCCCCCCCCTGCGTGCGACCCCTAACAGGATAAGCGTTAGAAAATGGGTGGATGGATGGATGGACACCATCATAGACAAGAAGAAAACAAAAGGTAGGAAAATGTGTTGTTTTTTTGTTTTTTTTATTGTTGAATCATAAATGTTGGTCAACAATTTAAAAATGTTGTCAGCATTATCTAAAGACTATTCTCATATGAATAGGACAGATTTTGTTTCTATGGTCAGATAACTGCCTAACTATCTAATACTTCTAAACTAAAACTACTAAAAAATATCTAAACATAATCAGTGATAAAACAAAACAAGGATAAAAACAACTTATGATTTTTTTTTACCCCCAAAGAAACTGTCTTTTTACCACAGATAACACTTACAGTGACCTCCTGGTACTGTTCCATTCCATTAAGCACGACTTGAATGACCTCTCTGCGCAACCGCACACTCTGGTCACTGCGGTACTCTGTGTTGGTCAGGTAGTACAGAGCAGCGCTGCCCGTCACCTGGATGCTCTTATCATATTTATGGCACTTCAATGCTGCTATGACAAGCTGAAATCATAGAGTGTTTATAGCTGAGATATGAGAGGTTGATAACAGACATAACATTCAGTATCGCTGCACAAAGATTTACCGTGATTGGAGGAACAACTCAACTCAAACTTATCATACCTGCAAAGCTCGGAGCAGTTGGCCGCAGTGTTGTATCCTGGCGATGTCAAATAGCTGATTGATGGCTCTGTGGGCCAGCTCAGGGCGAAACTCTGTGTATGCTTCAATGGCATTCAGGACCTGGTCTTCATTCGTGGATCCAGTCACCTTACAAAAGACCGGCCACACAGTTTTAAACCCCAGAAAAAAAACATGGCTGGTTATTATGCATTATTAATATGCACACTTGACAAGTTATAACAAAAGTTGTTCATCACAACTGCACATCAAATGCGCTAACAATTGTACAATGCACCATTAACGTAGTGAAGACTAACCACCTGCGTCTGGATCACTACACTTCACATATCCCTGGATTTACAGATTCCACATACTCTTGGACTCGGGGACTACATCGGCAACACTCAGATCTTGCTACATGCAGTACAACGACTCCTGGACCAACAGAGTACACCTCGTCTGGATCACTAGACTTCCCATATATCCAGATTTAAAGAATCCACAGACTCTGGGACTCATGGATGTTTTATACATTCTAAGTAAACTGTTATTATCATGTTGTTTTGTTCTGTACAAGTGACATGTATTGCACGTCTGTCCGTCGTAGGAAGAAGGATATGTGTCCATTTTCCTAAGTTTTTCCTCACCCAGTTCGAGGGTCTAAGGGCAGAGGATGTCACATCTGTACAGTTTGTCAAAGCCCAGTGAGATAATGTGTAAATTGTGATTTTGGGCTATACAAATAAAACTTGATTTGATTTGATTTAACCTGTTATACAGGTTACTATGTAACATCCATTGTTACATACTGTATAACATCCATCCATAAATAAGGACTGAAGAACTAGCGACTTACCTCATAACCTTCGAGTGAATGAACAAATTTACTAAAAAGTGGATGAATTTTAACAGTTATAAAGGAAAAGACTGATATGTCATCAGGACCAACTGCCTTTCCATTCTTCACCCTCTTCAAAGCTTTTCTCAATTCATCTTTACTAATCTTTCCAAATTCCTGTTCAAAAGTTTCCACCTCCTCTACCCTTCTTTCCTTCTCACTTTCTTAATTCATCAGTTCCTCAAAGTACTCCTATTTTCTCAGCACACTCTCCTCACTGTTAGTACATTTCTATCCCTGTCCTTAATAACCCTAACCTGTTGCACATCCTTCCCAGCTCGATCACACTGCCTCGCAAGATGATACAGGTACTTTTCTCCATCCTTAGTGTCCAACCTTTCATACAGCTCATCATACGCCTTCTGTTTAGCCCTTGCCACCTCCCTCTGCGCCTTACGTCTGATCTCCTTGTATTCCTGTCGACTCTCTTCCGTTCTATCACTATCCCATTTTTTCCTCCCCAAACTCTTCCTCTGAATACTCACCTGTACTTCCTCATTCCACCACCAAGTCTCCTTATCATCCATCCTGACAACACACCAAACACCTCCCTACCTGTCTCCCTGATCACTGTTGCTGTAGTCCTCTGCTCCGCCTTTGCTCTCTTCCTCTTCCTCACCACCAGATTCATCCTACACAATACCATCCGATGCTGTCTGTCTACACTCTCTCCTGTCACTACCTTTCAGTCTCGAATATATTTAAATATTCATCAAATATAAAAGATCGAACCACACTTTTGCTTGAAATGCCAATCCCTTAAGTGCACTCACTGAACAGACAGCAGATTGTGGTTTTGGTGTTTGTTGATGGAAGGGACCACATAGAGGACTGATATCCTAACATTTTTACTGTCACATAGAGCAACTCAATTTAAGCATGCATCCAGCAAGAGAAGCAAGTGTTTTAATACAATATCCTATAATAAATGAGAGGCTTAGTATGGAAATTCATGTCAAGCCAAAGGTAGCTGATGGAACAACTGGTGACTAAATGTGATGAGATGTATGGAAAGACCTCCTCTGAGTTCCTCTGCTTAAAATTTCTTAAAATGTCCTTCTCTCATGTGAAATAAGTCTCTTTATTTTCTCTCTTTCCTGTGAAGTAAGACTTTGTATTTAATTTCTATATTTGGTAACATGATTTCATCAGCTGCTACAAGTTCTGCAATAAAACTAGATTGTACATTCTAGTCCTACAATTGTGGTTCGTCCGTCATCATTTGCTTCTCTTAAAGTTAAGAAATTGAGCCATTCAGGAAGACCGCTGGCACGATATAATTCTACAATTTTAAACATACTGATTAAAAAACAAAAGATAAATGTGGTTTTCGAATACAATACTATATCTCAGTTAAACTATGGTTAGCTTGGCTATTAATGGACTGATGTTTAATTATGAAAACATTGCTTTCACCCCTCAGCTCATGAGTAAATATTGAACTAATTGGTGCAACGGCACCAATTACTGTAAGCCTAGTTGTTTATCAGGCTTCCTTAAACAGATCATGAGGAAAGGGTTCAGGAATGTTAGTCTGGAATCACTTCACCAATATTGCCTATCATTCAACCCACCTTGAAGTCCTGTTTCTTTAATCCTTAATCCTTAGTTAATGTCAGCTGTACTGTGTATTTCTTTTAGTGCCCCCTAAACTCTGATGTATCACAGGTGTCATTTTTAACAGCTGAAGAAAAGATTGATTTCTCTGTCTGTGGCAGTTTAATCTGAAGGATATCAGAAAGCCATAAGAGTTGAAAATATCCAGAATTTGAAAGACATAAAATGCCATACATTAATAACAATAACATTATTCCCCTTTGTTATCCTATCAATTTTTTTGTGACCCCTCGGGGTAATCTTGGGACATCCTTGAGAGGTCAAGACTTCCAGGTATGAAAACCCAGAAAGATAGGCAAGATATAGAGAGACAGACATGTTTAACCGGATAACTTTTCTGAAAGCAACTTGAAAAAATTAAGCTTATCATTAATGATACAGCATATAGGGATGGGTATCCAAACCCGGTCCCAAAGTTTCGATTCCATTGGAATCATTGAGAAACTTTAATTTTGGTTCCCTCTATCAATTCCTAAATGAACACTCCACATGAAACAAGTCTGGGTATGGTTAACGCTGCACGCTGTCATGACCATAATGCTTTTAAGTGTGGCTTCATTTTTTTTAAAAAGATGTCGAGTCAGACTCATCACAGTGCAACACCTGCCACAAAAGTATTTCGTGCAAGAGATGGTGCACATGGCAAAAGCGGTCCCTACATCACCGGGCTGAAAATGTTCCCACTAAGACAGAGGGGAAGACTAAGGAACACAAACACATCAAGACAGCATTAAAACCCTGTGGATATCCAAACTGGGCATATGTCAAATCCACTAAGTGCTCCAGGAACAACACCCCAACAACACAGGAAGAAGAGAAGAACAAACGCCACAACATTGTTGTTCCTTATGTGACGGGTGTCAGAGAAATTTAGAAAAATTTTCTCTAAGCATAACATCTCACTTCACTTCAGACCCTGCAACACTCTGAGACAGAAACTAGTTCACCCTAAGGACAAAACTCCCAGACACAAACTTAACAATGTTGAGTATGCATTCCAGTGCAGTGAGGAGTGCGCAGATTTTTACATCGGGGAGACCAAACAACCTCTTCACAAATGCTCAACACCGAAGAGCCAGCTCCTCCGGCCAGCAGTCCACTTACATTTAAAGGAGAAGGGACACTCCTTTGAGGGTGAGAATGTGCGTGTTGGACAGGGAGGACAGATGGTTTGAGAGAGGAGTAAAGGAGGCAATCTATATCAAGCTGGAACAGCCATCACTTAACAGGGGAGGGGGCCTTAGACATCAACTGTCTTCCACATACAATGCAGTTTTGAAATCCCTCCCCAGGAAACTTAGCCACAGTTCACACCATGGCTCATGTGATACCAGCAACTCACAAGATGACCGGGGGGAGTGACAACCCAACTGATGGGTGGGTGGATCTGGGACAAACAGATTGGGGGCAGGGCATTCTACCCTTTGCCCACTACCCTAAATGAGAAGGATCCTCCACAAGGTTAAACACTGGGGACTCACTACCAGAACATAAGAACTGAAAAAGTATTTGCAGCCTTCCTGATTTCTATTTTTTTTTTTGCATATTTGTCACACTTAAATGTTTCAGATCAACAAACTAATTTTATTATTAGACAAAGATAACTGGAGAAAACACAAAATGCAGTTTTTAAATGAAGATTTGGTTTAATAAAGGAAAAAAACTATCAAAACCTACCTGGCCCTATGTGAAAAAGTAATTGCCCCCACTTGTTAAATCATGAATTGACTGTGATTAACCACAGTATTTGGAAAGCTGAGTTCAATTTCACTAGCCACACCCAGGCCTGATTACTGCCAGACCTGTTGAATCAAGAAATCACTTCAATAGAACCTATCTGACAAATTTGAAGTAGGCTAAAAGATCTCAAAAAGCAACACAACATGCCACACCGTATAAATTAAAGAAATTCCAGAACAGATGAGAAACAAAGTTATTGACATCTATCAGTCTGGAAAGGGTTACAAAGCCATTTCAAAGGCTTTGGGACCCCAGCGAACCACAGTGAGAGCCATTATCCACAAATGGAGAAAACTTGGAACAGTGGTGAACCTTCCCAGGAGTGGCCTGGACAAATTGTTGTAATTGATGGAACTATGAATTCTGCTCTCTACCAGAAAATCCTGAAAGAGAATGTCCTGCCATCAGTTTTGACCTCAAACTCAAGCACACTTGGGTTATGCAGCAGGACAATGAGCTGAAACACACCAGAAAGTCCACCACTGAATGGCTTACAAAAAACAAAGGTTTTTAGAGTGGCCTAGTCAAAGTCCAGACTTAAATCTGTTTGAGATGCTGTGGCATGACCTTAAAGAGCCTGTTCATGCTTGGAAACCCTCTCCAATGCAGCTTAATTAAAAAAAATCTGCAAAGAAGAGTGGGCCAAAATTCCTCCACAGCAAAGTGGAAGACTCACTGCCAGTTAATTGATAGCAGGTGTTGCTGCACAGGGTGGCACAACCAGTTATTAGATTCAGGAGGCATTTACTTTTTTACATTAGTCCAGGTAGGTTTGGATAAGACAGGAAGCAGTCAGGCTGTACAGGAGCAGAAACATGGTAGGAGATTCTTTGTATATGTGGATTATCTTGAGTGACCAGGTCACAATTTCCAGAAAGAGGTCGTTTTTGTCACCCTGAGCACCAAAGCCAACATCTCCAAAACAGAGCAACTCACAGTAAAACAAATAAAATAGCTAAATAGCACTACTGGTAAGAGGAAAAATATGTAGTTCTGATTTTGGAGGAAACTGTCCCTTTAATAATAAACAGCATCACTGATATCAAGAACTCACTAATAAGAATACCTCAAGATCAGACATCATGTGATTTTACAGTCTATTAGCAGCAACTGGCCCAGACAAGAAAGGACTCACTTTAGTTGTAATTACCAAAATAACTATCAGCCAGAACTGTGACACTTGTCCAGCCCTTTGAGAATCAGTACCTTATAAGCAGGGATGTGTGTCACATTAGAGAGGGTGGTGTCATATAGGCCCAGAAACTGCAGGGGCCTCTTCAGCTCCTGAAAAGGATAGATGCTGCTCTTGCATGGCTC
>KV751396.1:128131-146795 GCA_001698575.1 Mola mola
ACCAATTTCGATTATTTTATTTCCACATTTCATTCAACCATGGCAGAGGTCTGCACTCTCAAGTGCTTTCTTGTTCAAGATTAAACACGTATTGCAACAGCACACAAGTTGCTAACTTTAACGAAAAGAATATCAGCTTGATTTTGAACTGTTTTGTAAAATGTTCTCTGTAATGCCCTTTAACACAGTATCAAGCAGCAGTTACAGTACTTGTATTTAATCTGAAATAAAGTAATCTTCTGCAAACCCTTTCTGTCTGGTCCTTTTCTACCAAATCAACTCCTGAACATAAAATAAGACCATTGCATACTTGGGAAAGGCTAGCCGTAATGCCTTTGGGGGGCTACTATAGCAACTACTGCTGACTACTTTTCAACAACTTTATATATATATATGAGAGAGAGAGAGACACATACACATATATATATATATAGCTAATAAAAGTATCTTTCTTATGCTGAGAAGAACGACTCATCCTGAAATGATGACACTACTAATCTAGCTTGTCTTATTGTTGGTATTCCTAGTTTATTCGTTCCCCATACGTAGCAATGAATCCTGAGAACATAGCAGGTACTAGGATGGCTAGCAAGCTAGCTAGAATGTGGAATTATTTACTTTAACAACATTGATGTCAGATAGCTACTGACAGACAACGACTGCTAGTCTAATCACTCGTGACAAGCAAATACAAAGACAGGCACTTGTTGTTCCACGTTAAGCGTTTACTAGCCAATGCGGTGTCACTAGTGTATTTCAGCGTCTAAATTAGCTTTTGGCTAACGATGACTTTCCCAGCTATGGCATTAGCTTACTTAGCGTGTGGGGCTACCGCTAGCTGAGTGCTCTGTGTGGAGATGCAGGCTGCGAGCAGTGGTCAGCGGTGTCTGATTGCTTGGTTCATAAGGCAGTGGTCTACCTTAGCTTTCGCCAAGGCTGTGTGTCTTTACACTGGCAAAAAATTGAGTTAATATCGCCAGGCTTCACTCATCTGATTTTCGTTTTCGTCCGATGTCAACAAACAGACCACTCCTCCCACTTTTACTATCCCTCCCCCTTCTTCCTTTATCTTCTTCTTGTTGTTGCTCTTCTTGTTCTGTTTTTTGGTCTTTTTTTTAACCATCACTCAGTTTGCCATTTCCTCTTTTTCTTTAACTACAGTATTCTATTATCTCGTAGGCCTCATCCAAATATATGATTATCATTATTGTAGTGGTAGTATAATGCACCTGACAAGAAAAACACCCTTAACTGTAGCACACTAAGACGTGTAGTTTTATTTAAATTAAACCACACAAAAAATAGACCATTTCCGTTGAATCAACCATAAGAAGAAATGTTAAAAGCTTCTAGCTCTTCTCAGCTCTCCTTTTAAATAAATGCACAGGTCAAATTAGGGACCCCAGGCCTCCAGAAAAATGCTACCTGAGTAACTCCTACTTGGTCCTTCACAAATAATCTTGATAGTGATTCCCAGTATTTATGGTCCCCATTTGATGTTCCCTATACATTTTTGGGAACCTTTCTGAATTGAAGTCTAGCATCACCACCACGCTGAAATGTCCACTTGCACACAACTTATAAATGGGAGACGTTTAGACATTTAGATTTTTTCATATTTCCAAAGTGATAAACTTCATCTCTTAATACCGTCCAAGGAAGAATGGGTCAGTTTTGTTCAATTACCAGGCTTTAACATTACCAAATTGATCAGAACATTGTCTCGATGGAAGACCCTTTGCCAATACACAGTACGGAGATTGGGAAGAATGGACAGTTAATATGACCCAGCAGCTTAGTCTTGCGATGGACTCCCATATCAGATTAGTCGAGCCATATCAGTCGATACAACGATTGATATCACATACATATGCTAGGTTTCTTTATTCCACCTCTACATTAAAGCTAAATGACATTTATGATGTGAATACTACATTAATAATTTTAGACTTTGTACGAATGTACCACATCAACTGATACTCAATTTAAAGTAATGAAGTAGTGTGCCATTTTTTTTAGCATGGGTGTGTACACGTGAACAGCTACAACATTAAAATCACTGAAGTTAATTCAATTAAAATAATCATCTTGGTACAAAGCAACACCTTGGGTCAAGGCATGCATAGGTATGTTACTTTAACAAGTACCACCCTAAACGTTATTACAGACTAAGTACACCCCCTCATGGCATTGCCACAGAGGAATGGCTTAAGGGACCATGACAAGGGCTTTAACCTGGCCTTCAAAGTCCCCAGATCCTAACCAAATTTAGCATTCAAGGGGTTTGATACCATAGAAGTCCACCTACCACTTCACCAGACCCAAGAAATCCCAAAAGATCTGCTGCCAACATCTTGTAGACAGGTACCACAGGACCCCCTCAGAGGCCTCCTGTCTATGTGATGACCATTAAGACCTGGTTTTGGTGGCCTGACAGTGGCACGTGCACGCCGGTGTTGTGGCTAAACTGTGAATTTGATAAAAAGCTTTCTACGTGTTCAGAGGAAGGACCAGAGAGATAAGTATTGTGGATGAAATAAAGATACACCAAATATATCAAAAGAGGAACAACAATACTGTACACATAATAGAGCATAAGTCATCAAAGCATCACATTAACTGACTGTCCTCCTCATGGATGTTTTACAACATATCCCCTCTTAATGCAGGCCTAATATGTCTGTCATCAGTTGTTTTCTGATAATAGGAGCTCTAAAGGGAGAGGAGCCAAGTCATGTAGAATTTTATAGGCAAGGCAATAATATGTTAACTTAATAAGATTGTGCCAGCTCAGAGGGTTTTGATGTCTCAGACAGCAGCAGTGATGATACGCATGTAAGCCTAGCCCAGGTATCCTGATTTTACACACTTGAGTGTTGAACAGGAAGTCTTGTTTCTGGTTAGAGAAGCCATATAAGAAGACACAAAACAACCACAAGTAAGTAGATACAAATGACCCCAAACCTTGCAGAACAACCACAAATACACAATTGTATCAATTATTTTGTAGAGAGTGAAAAGCATCATGGATCTTCATGCAAAAAAAAATAAAATCAATCAACTAAATGTGCACAGCCTTAGATGCAAAGCGATTCCAATTCCATATCCAGATAGAACCCCACATAATATGTTCTTCCCCGTCTTCGTCATATTGTACTTAAAGACGTAGTTTTTAACTTGGTGAATGTACAGAGTAAATTACTCAGTCTTGTCTCCCTCTAGTGGCTGTCAGGTGGTATGTTCTAAAGACGACACTTTATTAATCGACTAAACACTTTAAACAGTCCTGACTCGCAGTGTAACTGCTCTCACAAACGCATATCACACATATTATGAACTAAATGTGTAGTTAATCGGGATAAGTCTGTTTACAGTCTAATTACATTGACTGTAAGTAAGTATGTTAACTGTTGACTGTACAGGCTGTCAGTTATATTTAGAAAATCCCTGAAAGAAGAGATACCTGAATGAAACGCACGCTATTGGGTGGCACCTGAGAACAAATAAGGAGCACGGAACAATCCTAACATCTTGACCTGACTCCCAAACAGTGGCTTAGAGCGTGATCACAGTGAAGACGGAAGTGATACGACTTCCCACCCGGTCAATTATTCATTCCTTATTGGAAACAGTTAAAGGACTACACCGCCGCATGCCAAGAAATGTCTACTGCTTATAGAAACAGGTGAGACACGTCTAAGTCTTCGTACCTTTGTGGGATGCAGCGCACACCGAGGGTACAAAATAAATCGAGGCTAAATAATCAATTAGAGCACCTAGCATCCTAACAGCAAAGCTAGCTGCTATTAACTTCCATGTTAAGCTAGCAGTAACATCAGCTGAGCTAACCACACAGGCTACGTTTAAGGTAAATGTTGCGAAAACGCGGTTTGCACATTTTCTGCGGTCTTCCATTTAACAGAGCACATTTGATGCCATTAACAGCCAGATATAAGGTCGTTTTGTACGTTAATAGATGTAATTACCAACTTCATCGTTTTAGCCCTAGCTCCCTTACTAAGCACATCAGCTGACACACATCCATCCATTAGCTAACGTCTAGCTAAAGGTCTTTCCTGACACTGTGTTTCTGTCACTACAAGGGAGAAACAAATGACACTTATTTACATTTACACGATCAAGTAGTCAGAAAATACTTCTTTGAACAGCGCATGTTGGCAAGAGTGTACAGTGACTTTGTTAGTCGTTATTTCGTGTAATTAGCATTTATGTTGTAATTTTAACCCACATCTGTAAAACATAAATAAATAAAAACGTGCAGCTAAGAGCTTTCTCACACAGGTTGGCCGTAAGATAAATTTTGCACATCTTATTTTTAGTGTGTTTCCTCACTATCCGATATCATTTTACTCTTCAACACGGATTTGTTCTGAATGAAATGCAGATCTCTCAATTCTGATCCGATGTATTTTTTTTAATAGGATATTGTTAAAGCTACACGTGCTGTAATACGTATTACAGTTCCACAAAGAAAGGGAAAAAAGGCTGATGTGATGGGTAAAATATGTTTTTAATTAAAATGAGGGCAGTTGATTAATGTGCAGAACTAATATTTACTGACCGCATCATTTAACCTTTAAAGGATTTTAATGAAATTTGGTGTGTATCTGATTTGACACATCCAGGTGATTGTTGTGATAATCCAGACATGGATCTGGATCAATTGTCTTACATGGGCATAGGTTAAAAACTACTAGATGGATTTACATTGAAATGTCTGGGCCCAGTGGTGCAGTGGTTAGCACTGTCGCCTCACAGCAAGAAGGTCCTGGGTTCGATTTTGGGTCAGGATGTTTCTGTGTGAAGTTTGCATGTCCTCCCTGTGTCTGCGTGGGTTTTCTCCGGGTACTCCGGCTTCCTCCCACATTCCAAAAACATGCAAATCTGGGGGTAGGTTAATTGGTCACTCTAAATTGCCCGTAGTGTGAGTGTGGATGGTTGTTTGTCTCTATATGTCAGCCCTGCGATGAACTGGCGACTCGTCCAGGGTGTACCCCGCCTTCGCCCAAGATGCTGAGATAGGCTCCAGCCCCCCCCGCGACCCCTAACGGGATAAGCGGTAGAAAATGAATGTTTAAATATTGGAAGAGGCCTGGATCAGTTTCCAATGTGGGAGTAACACAAAAAGTATTTGACAGATTTTTATGGATGTTTGGGGGTGAATAAGTCTTCGCCCATGAAACAAATGTTATAGTTTTTGGAGAAATCTTGACCTGATCTGGTTTATGACGGAGGATCCACGTTCCAGATGATGACCCTAGCTTAGCACTGGTATATGAGTTATTATGTGTGCCCTGATTCATGCAATGAACCAGAAACATATTATTTGTTATTATTATTATTATTATTATTCCAATTTATTCCAGTTTTTACTATTATTATTATTCCAGGATTTTTGCCACGTAACTAGTCCCGCAGTGTTTGTTGCACGAACGTGAAATTACGGGGTTGGGAATGGTGTACTATGACATTTGTACGTTAATGCACAAGCGGTTTCAAAGAAAATAGCAGAAAACTGTGATATTTTTTTCCCTTACACAATAATAAGAAATCGACGTGAGAAGAGCTCGGATCCACTTTGGAACCATGCCACGTCTTGATACGTTAATGTGGAAAAGTCATTTAAAGTTTAAACGGGTCACAAGATCGATGAATTTATGTGAATTGAAGGCCTTTCTGATGGGCGACAGTGTTTTCAATGGGGGTGTATTCATGAGCTAAGAGTAGTGATGTCACTGGTTAGAGTAGAGAAGCCTTTCCCAGCTGTCTGAAAATCTTGTCTTTAGGTTGCTCTGGAGCCCACAATTTTTAAGGCAGATGTGTAATTTTTTCAGAAAAGGTAGGCATCACTCTTGTGATTCCTCTGGTCTTTGTTTAAAAGCACACAAACCTAAATGTTTGGCCCAAAAGTCACAGGACCACCAGCCAACGCTCTTATAAGGGGTGCCATTATAAACTCTTCAGGATGATGACTGGACTTTAAAAATTGGACAATACAGCCTACGATTTTCTTTGCACATTTACTTTTCCGAGGGGTGTCCCTGCTAGTTCTCTGTGTCTTTCACAGCATTTAGAGTGGGGTGTCAGTTACATGAAACCAGCTGTTGTGGATGGGTCGTTTAAAACATAGTGCCCCTCATCTAATTGGTAGATTTACTGTGCCACCTGACCCAATTTACATCAAGAGCTATTGTACACAAGATGCATTTTGTATTTGTCTGTGTCGACTGATAGACAGACACAGACAGAAAGACAAAGACGGACACAGAGCGGGAAAAATTAATGTGAAAATAAAATGCTATTACAAGCTAATGGAGGCCAATAAGAGCAATCTCAAGCCAAAAGCAGCTAACCCAAGCTAATAGTGGTTAATTCAAGCTAAAGGCAGCTAACTGGAGATAATGGAAGCCGATTCAAGCTAATGTTCGCTAACTCTGACTAACAGTCTCCTAACTGAAGCTAATGCCAGCTAATTCATGCTAATCAGATTCGGAATCAGAACCAGAGCCAACTGAAGTTAGTATAAGCTAATCGAAGCTAAATGAAGTGAATGTTAGCTAATGGAAGCTAATAGCAGCCTAATGAAGCTCATGGCAGCTAATTAAAGATAGTGGGAGCTAATTTAAGAGGTAACTCAAGCTAACAACGGTTAACTGAAGGTAACGGCAACAATCTCAAGCTAATGCCAGCTTACTGAAGATCATTGGAGCTAACTGCATGTTAGCCAAATGATGCTAATCGGCGCTACCTGAAACTTGTGGCTGTCAAGCGAGACAAACGATAGCTAACTGAAGCTTTTGGGAGCTAATTGATGCTAACCCCAGCTAATTTAACATAACAAGAGAAAACAGAAGATAAGTGTGGCTAACTTAAACGAACAAAAACTTAGAACCACAAATTACTAAAGTTAACAGCTGCTAACTCATGATAACTACAGCTAATTGGAGCTAATACCAGCTAGTTGAATGCAATTGGAGCTAACTGAAGCTAAATGGTGCTAATCAGAGCAGACTGAACCAAATAATCACAGGTCAGGGACTGGGCCAAAGGACCCCAGCCACACGGCAGGGCACACATTCAAAATTTCTCCTAAGGAATTTTCCATTTATTTATTTATTTATCTATCTATCTATCTATCTTAGGATAATTTCAGGTAGGTGGCGGAAGTATGCAGTGTCAACATCTAAATGTCATCCTTAGTTTTATCAATTAATCCACCATTTGTGAAGCCCGTATTAAGTATGTTAAAGAGGTAAAGATGTTCATTGGTCAGTCTGATGGCTATAGGTTGTGCAGTTGTAGCTGTTACAAATAAGTTTCAGGTTGACCACTGTGGACAAAATATTTGCTAATGAAGTGGGTATGTGGTATCCTGAGAATCTTAAAATGATCTGTGTCACTGCAAGTTCACAGTTAAGGTTTTTTGGCTGTAATTTGTGCTTTCATGGTTTTGTTGTTTACATTATGGAGTGGTAGTTACAAGGCAGCATGAACAATTTCTATCAAATACAATCCAGTCTTTCAAACTGCTACACAAAACAATTTTCTGAATGGAGTCCATGCCTGATTGTTGAGTGGTTGTCTGATAGTAGAAAATAATTCGGTCAATATAGAGCTGACTTTCAGTGTAGATTAAAATATAGCAGCAACATTTTCTAAATTTTGATGCCTGAAAACCTTCACACTCAATAACAGTAATTTACTACTTTATCTGATTTCGTTTGGTTCTCAGTCATCCAGGCTGAGGTAGTCTTAAGTGCTTCAGTTGAAAGCACCTGGACCTCTTTTTTTTCCCGAAGACATTTCAACTCTCATCCAAAAGAACTGAAGAAGCCTTTTCGATGAGAGGTGAAACATCTTCAAAACCAAACAGAAGTCCAGATGCCTTCAACTGAAGCAATTAAGTCTATTTATTTTTGTTTTTCTTGAGACGAAAACTAATTCACAGTCTTAAAAATAAGTGCAATTTTTCAAACTGTCAAGCTGTTCCTCTAAATTTACTATAAATAAAGATGGTTGACCTTATTTAAGAGAAGGGATCTTTCCATAAATGTGTGTTAACAGGAAAAAATAAGCAGTAATTTAGAATTTAAACATTGGTTCTAATTTCATGTCGTTTCTGTTTCAGGATACAGGAATTCAAAGGAATTTTAAGTGAAGAAAACATCAACCTAAAGGCACTGAGGGAACTGTGCTTCAGTGGTAATTTTGACACATTTATATTTTTCATGCTGTCCATATTTTATCGTTCTCTATTTGATCTTTGTCTTTACTCAACAGGAATCCCATTTGAAGGAGGCATACGAGCACTTAGCTGGAAGGTATGTTGCCCTGTCTTTGTGGGCTGCTGAGGATTGTTTGTCTTCCTCAAGGATTCATTTAGATGTCATGAGAATGTACCTGAGACTTGAACCTGAACTAACAATATACAAAGCATTGCACTAGTTTTAAAAAAAAAAATTCCGCACTTCATCAAGATTTCATGACCATATCATATGGAAACATTTAAAATATGTTTTTCCATCATTTTTTATGCCATTCCTGAAATTCAGCCTTGCATATTTGGAATTATTTAACATCTTTAGGATACTGATTGAAGTTTGAAATAAAGTTTATTGGTGGGAAACAGCAGATTGAGATGGTGATGATGGCATTACTGGAAGTTCCATCAGGTTTCAAAATGATTTTTGACAGAGCTTTGGAGAAAGGAGAGATTGGAGATTTATTTTTTTTGCACATTTGACTCTTGCAGAAATTGGAGATCAGTGTTCCTGACCTTGCTTGTTTTAAGCTTTTTTTTTTGTTTTTTTTTGTTTGTTTTTTTTTCTTTTCTTTAGATCCTTCTGAATTATCTACCTCTTGATCAGACATTATGGGAGTCTTTCCTCAAAAAGCAGAGGTAGGAAAAACATTTTGGAACCTAGAAAAAGCTTGTAAGATGAACCCCTTCATTGTCATTAGTCAGCAGAAAGCAGCTACCAGTCAATCAGTATAACTGATGTCATTAGCCTGTGTTGTTAGCTGGTTAAAGAAAACAACTTCAGCTGTGACTCGCCTGGCCCATTACAACCCATTGAAATATAAAATCTCCCATTAATGGACCTTTAATTTTTCAAATGAGATATATTGTGCATTCCTACCAAATGTTTAAATTGATAAAACTAAAGAAACAAATTCTCTCATTTTAGAAGCTGAAAATAGAGATTTTTTTGTGTTTTTGCTTGATAAATGTCTGTGATTACTTTTCTGTTGGATCAACTATTTTTTCAGATGTTCTACCGAGTCTTTTTTTAATCTATGCACGGTGTGAACTGTGTCTCTCATAGGGAGTTGTATTCCCAGTTTCTAAAAGAAATGATTATCCAGCCTGGTATTGCCAAAGCCAACTTGGGCATTTCCAGAGAAGATGTAACCATGGAGGACCATGTGAGTCAAGTCTCTTTAGATTATTTTCTAGCCCAAGAATATCTTGGGAAAAGTTAATATTTTACATGACAGAAGGGAAAACAATTTACTGCACGTGCTCAGAATGCTTAGTTATGTGGATTGTATCTCCACCTACTAGCCTAGCATGTCTGTTGTTGCCTGTGTGTACGATATCTTATAAAAGCAAAGACATTTGGACAGGATTTTTCATAAAAAAGGAGGAGGAAAAATAGCTTCTTAGAAAAATATGTGTTAGTGTGGACATAGCCTTATGTTATGTTATGCATCAGTTGTTTAGAAGAACACTGCAACAAGGTTTTTTTTTGAATTTCAAAAAATGATATGTAGAATAAGAAACTTTGCTTGAATTTCCATCAGTTTAAGGGTATGTGAAGAACTGAGTGAGTGGTAGATATTTTATTGTTGGTTGGTCTCTCCCTTCAAGTATGATTTCTAAAAATAACCGTTTAACTGTCACCACATTAATTGTTTGTATGTACATGTGATTGAAATTTAATGCGTAGTGTTTATTCTGTCTGCTTCTGGCATTTCTTTTACTATCTTTATGAGAATGCCTACTGAAGATTATATTTAAACAGATGACATCTTCTCCAAACAACATCACTACGATAAAATTGCTCTTTGAATAAAAAATTTAATACATTTCCAGAGATGTTGCTAGGTACGCGTCCTGCGTCTCTGATGCATCAAAATCTGACAGGCCGCATTAAAGTCACTGTTCATGCGTCCCGGGGTTTCACTGTATTTTTTCCGGGTTACACGATCAACAACTTGTGTTAAAAGTAACTGGCATGAGAACCTCGCTTTCAGGAGATCATGCAAGCGCTGTGCCAACACAGGTGAAACCCCGTGTGCACAGTCTCACGAAATACTAGTTAGGGTGTTAAATTAACATTTCCACTGCTCGATACTGTGTACACGCACGTCGATGATATTTTAAAGTCTGCATCGTTTTATTTTTCTTAAAACTTACTACTGTCTTAAAGTTTAATTTTTGTGCTAAAAGTTTTACAGTGATTGACTGAGTTCAGTTGATTTAGTTAATGCAACGACTACAAGATGTTGGTGGTTTTTTTTATGAGAATGTTTTGTATGTTAAAATCAGCAATTTTTGATGATTTATGGTTGGTACTACTACAGACACCATTTTTAAAGTTTGAATTTTGGTAATTTTTTTGGTGCTATTTATGTTGCTTCAAAAATGCTTTTTTTTAAAAATTTGTATGCTGTGACAGTTTTGCAATAAATTTTTCAGAGTTGGATTTTTATTTGTTTATTTTAATTTCAGACACATTTTGAACATAAATGAATATATCACCAAATAGTACCAATAAACCAAAATCTAAATTTTACTGGGGACCCATTGAATTTCTTAGGGACCCACTCAAATCACCACCTGTGGGTCCCTGGGACTCACTATATTGAAAAGCTATCAACATCACTGCATTTCTGATATGTTATTTTCATTCAGCAGACACACCTGTCTAAAAGCGCAATAAATTATTTTTCCTTTCTTATTCCTAAACATAAGCTTCATGCAAGTTGAATTCATTGCCAAGCTGTTGTATTGAACATTACCATTGTACAGGTGTATTGAAGTGACAGTGTGTATGTGTGACACAAGGCCCTTTTAAGTGGGGAATGATGGCAGTGTCATTTGTCTTGGCCTTGTTTGAATTTTTCAGCCTCTAAATCCCAACCCAGACAGCAGATGGAATACGTACTTCAAAGATAATGAAATTCTACTCCAGATTGACAAGGATGTAAGGTAGGACTTTTTAAATAAAAAAACAAAAAAAAAAACCTCATGGTTTTTCCAGCCTGTCACTTTTTGTATATGTGTATATACTGTGTATACACACATAATTGACATATCACAAGTATCAGGTAAGATGTGACAAGAGTTATTTCTCTTGGCAGGCGACTGTACCCAGATATGGCGTTTTTCCAGCGTCCTACTGGATACCCTTGCCAACTCATTTTGGACCCTCAGAATGAGTATGAGACACTGCGGCGACGAGTCGAACAAAGTACCTTGAAGGCACAAACTGTAAACCGTAACCGTAGAGGAGTCACCAATGTAAGTGTGATAGTTACAGTTTGGGTTATCGTTGCATTAGTTTAAGCTTGCATTTAACATCTAGCTCAAATTATTCTGACATTTTTACTCCATTGGGAAATGTCCGGACAGTTTCAGGATCGTATTGCATTGCATGGGTGAGAAGGACTTCTATCTATGATAAAACACTAAAAATGATAACAAGAACCACCCAGAGAACAAAAACCTGTCAAGGCCCAGTAGTCCCCTTAAATTAAAACCCTTTACCTGCCTTTTAACCACCCATTCCTCATCCTCCCACCAACTTTAAATGAAATCCATACAAGAACTCAAATGATTAATCACGACTACTGCTGAGAGAGAGGTCGTGTGAGGTAGAATAATTGCCTATTCATTGCATAAGACAAAAAGAGAGGGATCATTGGAATTACAATTATAAGAGAAAATAAAATCACTACAGGCTGCCCACGCTGCTTCTCTACAGGAACACATATTGAGCAATCTGAAAAAATTTAAATTTATACTGAATTTAAAAAAAAATTGATAAAAAGACTCAGACTTTCCAGATACAAAGACTGCGCTTGGAGAACTTTATAAATGGCAATAAACCCGGCAAATTCGTAGCTTACCAAATGAAACTAAATAAGCAAAAAGACTCCAAATATGCCACAAATCCAGTAAGGCTGTAGTCATGTTCTCTCAACATGATGTTTGTACAAGTAGTAATTGCATGTAGGCCAGTGGGGAAGAGGGGCAATCCTACTTAAGCATGGCACAAAATAACTGAGCCAAGTGTGAGTGCACCCTTAGTGTTATTGGGAACAACTGTGCTTGCCCAACTATTTCTTGCCAGAATGGCTGCTGTATAAAAAAGTAATTTCTTTGGTTTATGACCACATACCTGCAAAACTAATGAAGTTTTCACCGAACTTAGATGTGTTTTACACTTACGGCTACTTAGCAAATGTTTCCTTTAACGTAGCTATTTATCATGCTAATGATAATGCATGACCGGTATTAGGGGGTGGTGAGCATTTAATGTTGTACCTTCTAAAAAATCAGGATATTAACATAATGTAGCATATGCCATGGTACATTTTCTGCACAATGGAAAGGAACTGTTAGCAGCATACATAACTTTCTCTAAGATACTACTTTGGTAGCCATGTAAAAAGGATTAAAAAGCATTTTACCTGATCTGTAGGAATTAGTGACATCAATTATTGTATTTGAAGATTGGAACCATCTAAACACTCCTTGACTCACTTTCCCATACAATGGCTTTCAAACATGTGAAAGACTTTCTGTAAAGCAAGTGTTTTACTCCTTTGTACTGGTTAATGTTGAAACATGGCAGCACAAAATGATGAACATAAGAGGACCCTTTCCCTCTTTAGATATTAAGGGCTCAATTGTTATTTTTTTAATTAAACACCAATGAAGCATTGTGAATTTATTCCAAAATGAATCCAGCAGATTGCAGCTTAAGTTTAATTTTAGTGTTCATTTTCTTTTCCTTCAATAGTATAGTGTGTTCTTTGTATATTTAACATTATAGCATGCATGTTTGCAGAACAACCAGTTTCTGCTAAAGAGAATCTCTTCTCCCAGGTCAGCTCACCTGGAAAAGAGTTAAACCTGTATCCATCCAATGAATATGAGGTGTTGCCCAGCGGAAGTGAGGCACATTGGGAAGTGGTGGAGAGGATCCTCTTCATCTATGCGAAACTCAATCCTGGGATAGCCTATGTTCAGGGCATGAATGAGATTGTTGGACCAATTTACTACACCTTTGCTACAGACCCCAACAGCCAGTGGAAAGGTCAGTTCCATTTAAATTTAAAATGTGAATGTTTCAAACATGGAAAATAAACAGTCTCTTCTGCTTTCTTGTTCAGAGTACGCTGAAGCAGATACATTCTTTTGTTTCACCAACTTGATGTCTGAGAATAGAGATAACTTCATCAAGAGCCTAGATGACTCTCAGTGTGGCATCACCTACAAGATGGAGAGCGTGTACTCCATGCTCAAAGACAAAGACCTGGAGCTCTATCTCAAGCTGGTGAGGTCAAAGGGGCCCTTCCCTCACTTCTTGTTCATGCTCTATTCATTTCAAGGGGCAATTTAGAGTCAGTTTGGCTCAGGAAGAATAATAATTTTCCATGGAGGCAGAGGAGGATGTACAGCGGACTTTAAGCACTTAAGAGGCCCAACTATAAGGATCTTTTAGAAACTGATCCTAGTGGTTAGGTTAAGTTAAAAAAAATATGTCGATGAACCATAAAACATGAGAAAAGTGTTGAGAATTTTTGCTTAAATTTAAATAAAATACAAGACGAGAATTGGGTGTTTTTTTTTTTTTTTAAATAAACTTTATCCAAATAATCAAACAAAACATTTTGATCCAAATGATTTCTGAATGTATAAACATTGACAAAATATTACTTTAGACTCCATAACTTCTTTTCACAATGGATATTTTTTAGTTCTTGAGATATGGTATTTTTTGCAGATTATATTGTGATCTGTAGTGAGAGCATGGAGCAGGTGAAAGAGAACCTGGAGAGGTGGGGGTATGTGCTGGAAAGAAGAAGAGTGAAAGTCAGTCAGAGCAAGACAGAATACATGTGAAAAAATTAGGACACCCCATTAAATACTCAGTTTTTTATAAGAAATGTTCACATATCGATGTCTAATCTTGTTTTTATTTATCTATGGAAAAGAAAGTGATTTAATTGCAGGTAAACAACAAAAACCTCGTTTTACTCACTAAACAAAAGATATTTACAAAAATGAGTATTCTAACTGAGGAAAAAGTTAAGACACCCTACCCCCTAATAGCCAGTGTTACCCCCTGTGGCTGAAATAACTTCAGTGAGATGCTTCTTGTATACATCTACCAGTCTTTGACATTGGTCTGAGGAAAGTTTGCCCAACTCCCCAACGCAGAATTCTTTCAGCTGTGACATGTTTGATAGGTGTCTTGCATGTGCAGCCCGTTTCAAGTCACCACACAGCATCTCAATGGGATTAAGACCTGGGCTTTGATTCTGTCATTCCAGGACTCTTCATTTCTGAGTTTTCAGCCAGTCTTTGGTGGATTTACTGGATGTTTTGGGTCATTGTCATGTTACAGGGTCCAGTTCTGCTTCAGCTTTAATTTTTTTACAGATGGTCTCACATGTTCCTCAAGCACCCTCTGATACATGGTAGAATTCATGGTGGATTCTATGATGGTGAGCGGGCCAGGTCCTGCTGCAGCAAAGCATCCCCAAACCATGATACTTCCACCTCCATGCTTCACAGTTGGTATTAGGTACTTTTGCTAGAATGCTGTATTTGGTTTATGCCAAACATGTCCTCTGCTCTGGTGTCCAAATAATTCAATTTTAGACTAATTTGTCCAAAGAACATTATTCCAGAAGTCCTGGTCTTTGTCTATGTTCTCTTTGGCAAACTTCAGTCTGGCCTTAATGTTTTTCTTAGAAAGCAAAATGTTCCTCTTTGCACAGCTCACATGAAAGTTAAACTTGTGTAGTCTCTTCTGATTGTAGAAGCATGCACTTTCACATCAATATTAGCAAGAGCCTGCTTTAGGTCCCGTGATGACATTTTAGGATTTTTGGTGACTACTTTTAGCCACTTACGGACTGCTCTCAGCGTGAACTTACTTGGGCAGCCAGACCTAGGGATGTTGCCAGTTGTTTTGAATGTCCTCCCCTTGTATACTATTTTGCGGATAGTGGAATGGCTGATTGGAAATTCTTTTGAGATCTTTTTAAATCCCTTACCAGAATAATAAACTGCTACAATCTTCTTTCTTAAGCCTTCAGACAGCTATTTCGATCTCACTATGGTGTTCACTCTCACTTCAACAGCCAGGATCACACCAAACTAAATGTCTGAGTTTTAAATAGGGCAAGCCTCCCTTATAATGATGTTCTACTCATGTGCAACCAAAATGATACACTTGTGTGTGATTTTAGCCATTTTAAGTGGGAATAAATGAGGCAATGTTCTAATTTATTCCTCACCAGGAATTGCATTTTACAGAGTTTCAAAGGGTCTTTTCTTCAGTTTTAATTGTTTAGTTAAATTACTTGAATATCTCAGTATTGTTAAAATTGATATTGAATATCTATATGTCCAAATACAGTATGTGAAAAAAACACACAGGCTTTCATACGGTGTCATTTCATACATGTGTGTGAATGAAAGGGAGGCAAGTGGAACAGTGTAAGGGAGTAGAGGTGGAAAAGGTCCATGAGTTTAAGTGCTTGGGGTCAACTGTTCAGAGCAGCGGGGAGTGTGGTAAAGAGGTGAAGAAGCAAGTGCAGGCCAGGTGTAGTGGGTGGAAACAAAACAAGAGAGTCAGGAATGATCTGTGACAAAAGAATAGCAGCAAAAGACAAGGGAAAGGTTTACAAGAGTAAATAGGGAGACCAGCAATATTGTGGGGCTTGGAGACAGTGGCACTGACCAAAAGACAGGAGGCAGAGCTGGAGGTGGCAGACTTAAAAATGTTAAGGTTCTGTTTGGAAGCGACTTGGATGGACAGGATTAAGAGTGAGCGCATCAGAGGGAAAGCACAGGTCGGACGCTTTGGAGACAAAGTGAGAGAGGCCAGAATAAGATGGTTAGGACATGTGCTGAAGAGGGACAGTGAATATATTGGTAGAAAGATGCTCCAAGATAGAGCTACCAGGCTGGAGGCAAAGAGGAACACCAAAGAGGAGATTCATAGATGTGGTGAGAGGATATGCAGATAGTTGGTTTGAGAAAGGAAGATGCAGAGGACAAGGAGAGATGGAGAAGGATGATTCACTGTGGCGACTCCTAGAAAAAGCTGGGTAAAGCCGAAGAAGGTATGGTCATTTTTATGAGCACTGTGCAATGCGCTTTTTTTTTTCCTTTTTTTTTTTTTTTTTTTTGCAATGTATGCACAAGAGTGAATTTTGCTAACCACTACACTGTCAAGAACTCCAACTAGCAGTTGATGAGGGAATGTTGGTTGCAGTTATTAAGTTAATCATTAAGCAAAATTCCAAATTCACGGTGTAATTCGTTTCATGAGACTGATTAATTTATCTATTCCCATCTTTAAGGGTGGTGCCCCGAGGTAATTTAATGTAAATTAGATCTTACTATTCTAATAATCATTAGATATCTATGATAATTACTGATTAATTTTGGTAGCCAAATTCAACCACTTAGCCTTGTATTGTTAACATAAATGGTGGTCTGTGTGAACAGCCACACTGTCAACATATCTGATCCATGACATCTGGAACTGATTAGATTTTCAGAATTTTGTAACATCAGGACTAGCTAAGAGGTGGTATTTTCATAATTTGAAGATAAAAAAAAAATACAATTGTAGTCCGACACATTTTCTTTACTAATCTAGTCTAATATAGTTTAGTGTAGTCTAATCTACACTAATGTAAGTGGAACAAATTGACCAGGATATCATATAATTTGATGGTTATTCCCTTACGCATCTTCTGTGTTGTCTTCATTGCCACAGCTGCTGTTTTTGTCTATTCATCAGTAATTTTTAGGGACATACCCTTTCAGTCACATGTTAAACGAGTGAACTAGTTAAATAAATCAAAATATTGCAAGTACTGACACAACACTAATATTATAGTTTGCTCTTTTTTTTCCCTCTATCCTCACAGGAAGAGCAGAACATCAAACCACAGTATTTCACATTTCGTTGGCTGACCTTGCTGTTATCGCAGGAGTTCCTCCTGCCAGATGTCATCCGTATCTGGGACACCCTGTTTTCTGATCAGGATCGGTTCCACTTCCTAATCCTGGTCTGCTGTGCCATGCTCATGTGAGCATTTCAGTTTGTGCTCCCTGTTGTCAGAAAGCATTCATACCTCTGACTGTAAGAATCACAGTTTTTGCTGACTTTTTGCTGGCTGTGATTTGAATGTTCACAGACTCATCCGTGATAAATTACTGGCTGGAGACTTCACAGTTAACATGAGATCACTGCAGGTATAACTTTGTACTTATTTTTTTTAACATAGGGAAACAAAAAACCCTTCAGCCTTATATATTTAGAAATGTATTCTAGCTAGTGTTACGACCAAAACTAACTCAGTCTTTTACTGATGTTCCTTTCAGGATTACCCCATCTCAGATGTGCACACCATCCTGACCAAGGCAAAAGAGTTGCAGGATAACTCCTAACCTGTTCTCTCTTTTTCTCCTACCCTGTCTGCTCACATGTGGTAGGTGGGAGTTTAAACTGTAAAAAGACGTTTTCATGCCAAACACGGAAGTACTTGATCAATGAAGAGCCTGGACCGATGTGTTTGAAAATCAAACATACTACTTTTAAACTCTCTGCCAGATGGTTGAGTGGCAATTGCAATGAAATCTTTAAAGATATGCTGAATCTATTCCTTCTTGGAAGTGAAGAGGAAGTGCATTATAGGAAAAGACTCCTCTCACAAACATCTCTCCCATGGAGAATTGTTGTGCTCAGATAAAATGATGTTTGCACTAAACATCTAAGGGAGAGGCATCGTCATTAGTACAACACTACCAATGTCAGTCATGAAAACATGCCAAAAATGTTCTACCATAGAGCCAAGAACTTAACACATAAATGTGATTATGTATGTAGTCACATTGAGATAATGTTCATTTAGTTTCAGCATTAGCGCATTTTTATTAATTTTTTGTTTTTCACTTTAACTTTAGATGATTTTAATGTAAGAATCATGTATGCCTTATCTATTTGAATTATGTGAAAAAAGAGAGAGTATTTCTGTGTAAATTTTTCTAGTTGGGCAAAATAAGTATAGAGGGATTGGCTGAATTTCCATATAAAGTCATACTTGTTCATATTGAATATTGAACATATTGAAAGAACAAACATAAGCATAAACTCTTCTGCTTTTTGCATTGGAAAATTACATGCTGAGTGTGCTCTTAAACCAGGTTTACACAAATCTCAAAGACTACAACAACTTTTTACCATATCCGCAGTGAATTAATCATGGTGTTTGGCCAGAGGAGGTGTATCATTTTCAGATACTGCATGGCTCTTGCATAGAAAAAGTATCTCTTCTCACATGTAATGCTCACATAAGAAAGGCTGCTGGCTTCTGCTTTCTA
>KV751396.1:146820-158206 GCA_001698575.1 Mola mola
GGTGGTTCAGTAGCTGAGTTACAGAATTGGTCCAGCTTGAGCACTGGGATTTCCCCATTGGCTGTTGCCCCTCCAAAAATGAATTCCTGCAAACATGTTTTCTGTCAACAGGGCAGTGTTTCTCAATTGGGATGACTAGAAGGCATTTGTGAGATGTTTTTGTGAACTATTGAAGCAGGACTGCCTCATCATGATTTGCTGTGTTGACTATCTTTATCAAATCAAATCAAATCAAAATCAAATTTTATTTGTATAGCCCGAAATCACAATTTACACATTATCTCACTGGGCTTTGACAAACTGTACAGATGTGACATCCTCTGCCCTTAGACCCTCGAACCGGGTGAGGAAAAACTTAAAAAACCCTAAACAGGGAAAATAAGAAACCTCAGGAAGAGCCACAGAGGAGGGATCCTTCTTCCTAGGACGGACAGACATGCAATAAATGTCACTTGTACAGAACACAAAAACATGATAACAACAATTCATTTAGAATGTATAAAACATCCATGAGTCCCAGAGTCCGTGGATTCTATGAGTCCGGATGTATGGAAAGTCTAGTGATCCAGACGCAGGTGGACTCTGTTGGTCCAGGAGTCATTGTACTCCATGTAGGAAGATCTGGGTGTTGCTGAGTCCAAGAGTATGTAGAATCTGTAAATCCAGGGATATGTGAAGTGGAGTGGTCCAGAAGCAGGTGTAGTCTATTGATCCAGAAGCCATTGTGATCTGTGGGTCCCGATTTGCACTTGGAAATCCAGCCTAGGATCCAAGTCACAGGATCCAAGTCACAGGATCTCCTTTCCTAATGTGGCCAGGAGGCATCAGGCAGGACCACAGCAGCACCTCCCACCGCGACCTAGAAAAACCTGCAGGATGGTAAAGCACAACGACTCCGGGGAAGAAGTAAAGTTAGTGTAAGGATATGGACATTTACAGGAGCAGAGAAGGAGTCGGAGTCAGAGGGGGGAGAGAAGAAAGCTCAGTGAATCATGGAGTGTTCCCCCAGCAACCTAAGCCTATAGCAGCATAACTAAGGGCTAGATAGGCCAGCCTTAACTATAAGCTTTATCAAAAAGGAAGGTTTTAAGCCTACTCTTAAAATCAGAGAGTGTGTCTGCCTCCCGTACCAAGACTGGAAGATAGTTCCACAGGAGAGGAGCTTGATAGCTGAAAGCTCTGCCTCCCATTCTACTTTTGGAAATTCTTGGGATCACCAATAACCCTGCATCCTGGGAGCGTAAGGTTCTGGATGGGCGATAGGGTACTAGGGGAAATATGGTCTCTGATATTAGTTCTAGTCAGTACACGCGCTGCTGCATTTTGGATTAACTGAAGAGTTTTTAAAATTTTGTTAGGGCAACCTGAAAATAAAGAATTACGGTAGTCCAGCCTGGAAGTAACAAACGCATGAACTAGTTTTTCTGCATCTTGTTGAGACAGGATGTGCCGGATTTTAGCAATGTTACAGAGGTGAAAGAAGGCGGTCCTTGAAATCTGTTTAACATGTGATTTAAAAGACAGCTCCTGGTCAAAGATAGCACCCAGGTTTCTGACAGTGGTGCTGGAGGCCAAGGCAATGCCATCCAGATTAACTATGTTGCTGGATAATGAGTCTCTAAGTCTCTCTATCAGAGACTGCATTTAACTTTTTGTTTTACTCAAATATAATTTCAACATGTAATGCAGTATATTACCTCAGTACACTTTAATATTTTTTTTATACATTACTGAAACCCAAAAAAAAGTACATAATCATTTAATTTCCAAAAATTAACACAACAGATACTACCACTGTAACAAATTGACTGTACTTTCATAAACTGTCTAACCATATACTAGACAGTGATCCATGTCAAAATCTAAATGTCAAATAATAACTAAAAATAGCCAGTGTACAAAGAATTTTGCCTGTAATAGTCCTGAATTGAAAACATTTTAAATCAAATGTTCCTTAACTTGATGAGTAATAATTAAATACCACATTCTACTCTTTACTCTCCTCAATTTTTAACTACCTTAGGTATACAAACTTACTCCTCCTAGGCGGCACAGTGGTGCAGTGGTTAGCACTGTCGCCTCACAGCAAGAAGGTCCTGGGTCCGATTCCGGGTCAGGACATTTCTGTGTGGAGTTTGCATGTTCTCCCTGTGTCTGCGTGGGTTCTCTCCAGGTACTCCGGCTTCCTCCCACAGTCCAAAAACATGTAAACTGGGGGTTAGGTTAATTGGTCACTCTAAATTGCCCATAGGTGTGAATGTGAGTGTGGATGGTTGTTTGTCTCTATATGTCAGCCCTGCGATGAACTGGCGACTTGTCCATGGTGACCCCGCCTTCGCTCCAAGATGCTGAGATAGGCTCCAGCCCCCCCCAATCCCTAGTCATCATCATGACTAGGGATTGCTGCCTTCGTTCTACAATTCACCAATGATAGTCTCAAAGAAAAAAATTCAGACAGCCTGGGTTGTAGTTGTCAAAGGTTTGGTTTGGTTCAGTTATTTTCATACAGAGGACTTCTTTATTTTCTTGCAACCGATTAATCCATTTAACTTGCAGTTTGCAGCTAAGATTTTTACTTTAATGGTGAAGATTAACCTTTGGTTGAGCCAGATAATGTTCAGTGTGAAGAGCAGCACAGTTTGACAAAGAGCATCAATTCCCATATTTTTTCATATTGTCCTGTTTAGTGCACATACCATCTCATCTGTGTGATTAAGCCTGGTTCTAATTTTAATGTAACTATGAATTTAAAGACGTAAGTCAACTGTTCAAAAACTTGTAACATGTCAGTAAGGTTCATCAGTGAGAAAAGAGAATTTCCATCCTTTTTCTCAGTTCATGTCATGGATTTTTTTTTGAAAAGCAAACTATTAAATTAATAGTAATTTGACACTATTAAATGTTTGGTCCCCTACACAATCAGAATGCTCTTCTCCAATTTTGGATTTTTTAAAATTCAGTTCTTGGAGCTGAAATTAGATATTTCAGACATTTTTGTCTTGCTAAGCCTTTCCCAAATTATATCTTAAAAAACTGGGTTAAAATTTGTACTGAACATGCAAGACACCAAAGAAAACTTTGTAACATATAACCATGTGAAAAGCTATCAAATTATTAAAAGTTTTTATAATAGTACTGTATTATCACATACATAAATTACTTGGCTGTGCATAAATCTTAGCTGGTGATCTTGAAATATAACTTCGGATTGTTTTTAAAATCAGTTAAAGGATATTTTGATTTGTTTTTTTCTCATAAAGGATTACTTTAATTTTATAGAGGTATTTTATTGCTGAAATTTTAACATAGATATAAAACATTTAAAGATGTTCTATAGCCACTTTATAAACAAAAATAATTAAAATATAATGTATTTGTATATTTCTGTTATGTTAAGAGTTTTTATTTCATAGAGATGTTTTTAACTGTGTGCACTCTAGGGTTTTATCTTTGTGTGATAACTACTGCTTTCCATTGGGTTCAGGAAAAATCAAAAGTTGGACTGTTACTGAATTATTTGATGCACACTCCGATGAAGGCACTCAGCTAAGTTATAGGCACATTCAGTATGATTAGGTATGAAACAGAAAAGTTCACTGTTAACTCGCTCAGTGTCATCTCATCTCGTGTAAAGTAAAGGACTTTCAAATACAGTGTCACAAAGCTGCCCAAAATGGGACAAATATAATTTCCAAGAGTACTTTCTCTAATATCTGCAATGTTTTATTTGTTTTTGACACTCCTTAGAAATTGCTTGTGCCATTTAAAACTTAATATGAAATTTTGGAGCCGATACCGATATCTGTGAGTAAAAAAGTTCAGATATTCAATATTGGCAGATATACACAAATTTTTCACAATTATCCCTGTGTTGTCAGATATTTGTAATAAAAATATTCAACGGAGGCAGAATATCTTAAAGATTAACAATGAACTTTATTAACTTAAATGATCACAGTGCACTGCAACAATAACCTTCACTGGAAATGTAATATAAATCAACCTATTTGTTTCTGCAATGTGTTCTTTAAAACAAATTTTTTTGATACTTCTTGATATTGCTAACAGATAAACCAATGCCAATTTATCTGTGATATGCCAATATTGGCGGATAATATCGGCCAAACCGATTTATTGAGCAGTCTCTATTTAAAAACTATAGATTTTTCTCCTTCTACAGAAGAACAAATCAAACCTTACCTTGATCAATCTCATCAAAAACACACTTTTGAAGTGTATTCTTTAACTCTGTAGAGAGTTACAATATGTTTGTAAACTTAGTTTGATTGTACTGACAATTTTACAAAAAAAAAAAATTCAGAATTTGTGGATAAATTTCTTATAATAAAAAAAATTACATGTAGGATTATTCTAAGAAGTTCTCTTCCATTAATACTGAAATGAATATTCTTCTAAATTGTGCCTAAAAGTTAAAGACCAAATTGACCAACATGTTGCATGAGATCAGAATGAACACAATGACCTGTATCATTGTCTATTGCAATAATTAAGTCTTCTGTCAAATACTGATGGTATTTGTCAATTTGTTTGTCTGTTCTGTTAGCAGCCTACAGAATTTTAGAAGAGAATTCCCAAAAATAAAATTCAACCCTATCTTATCTTGGCCAATTTGCTTCTAATTTACACCACTCAAAAAATAAATCTGACCATGAAAGGTTAAAGGGCAAGGTCACAACTGACGATTTTGTAAAAATCACTATATCTCAAGATTACCTGGGCAGAATTCTTCCAAATTTCAAATGAGGCATGTTTTAGTTTTACTACTGGGGGAAAAACGTTAGTTTTAATGGCATTTGTTTTTTGAAAATATAAAAGTTTTTGTGATCAGATATTTGAGCAAGCTTAATTTAAGCTGTGCAATAAAAGCTTATTGTTTAAAAAAAACAGTAAATTAAACAGCAGTGAAATTATAAAGGGTCACCGTACTTGTAATTAGTTTTTGTCCTCTATTCTTTTTCTCTGGTAAGTGAATGTTTGGCCATAATATCCCAGACAAAAGACAGATCCTGGGGTCTTGACAGAGGTATGAGCTCTTTGAGTGACCTTGTTTTTCTATGTGGTTTCGACCTGAAATCAGTGGAGATTTTGGCTGTAAACATGTCTGTCTTATCCCCAATGTGATGAAACTATACAGCACTTATAGTGCTCAAAGCATCAGAAGGAAAATATAAAAGGAAAAATTATGCTGTTTTCCATATAGACATCATGAGAAAGTTACTTAAGACAATCCACAGACCATGTTGTGAGCAGTTTCAGGTAGAAACTACTGTATTTTCTTTCTAATATCTACATCGTCTGACCTTTACATTGTATAGTAAGAAGTCATCTCTCAAAACTCAGCATCTTTGAGTCCAGCAACTGTAATCAACCCTAATTGTATGAAATTAGTACATATTCTGACTTTACTTATTTTTGTGTGACCCCTAGGTCAGATTTGAATAAATACGACAAGAAATAACTAACAACTTACAAATAAGACGTTTTCCTACTCTAAAAAGTGTCTTCTGACATGACATTACCTTAGAAGAGCTTTCCTTTTCAAGTGTACTATCACTGTACATCTACCACTAATAAAAGTCAAGAATATCTTATTGGGTAGGAAAAAGATAAAGAAAGAACAAGCCAAGACCAAAAGTATTGTTGCATTTGAAAATTTGTGGTTGTGTAAAAGTGTTTGAGTAACTGTAGAATAACTTTTGTGAATCTGACTATTTGTTTCTTAGTGACAGCATCCACATGCTCCTCTTTTTAATGGGTATTTATTTCTATCCTGTTGGTGTGTGTATGTGTTTTGGAATGGGAATGATGTTTACTACAGTCTCATGTCTCATGTCATTTGCTTTTTTCCAGTTTTGTAAGCAAATTTTTGTTATGTCTCCAGTATTAATACTTGTATGTTTTTACTTGTTTGCAGATGTGCATTAAAACAAATGATGGTATAATTCAAATGCCTTTATTACTAACTAGTGATAACCTGAGAGGAAATACTTTCTTTTTGGTCCAAATGATATTTGGAAAAACTGCTCTATAAAGTATATTGTTTCTGCTATGTTTGACTTATGTGCAAATGTATGTAAAGAAGAGCCATACT
The DNA here is from genome assembly GCA_001698575.1 of Mola mola. Classification (NCBI taxonomy): domain Eukaryota; kingdom Metazoa; phylum Chordata; class Actinopteri; order Tetraodontiformes; family Molidae; genus Mola; species Mola mola. The sequence goes on from KV751396.1 coordinate 152,933, forward strand.
GATTAGAGTCCCTGATCACGCCGTTTTGATCAAATCACCTGCCTTAAAAACAGAATAATGTAGAGCAGTGCTGTCAACTTTTGTTGAAAGTGCTGACTCTCAACTTTGCAGCAGGTTTGTTTTATGTTGATAGACTAAATAAAAGTGGAGTTGTAGTATACATTTTATTTAAAAATATTTACAAGTGTAAAATGGGAAGGGAGAGACATTGCATTTTAAATTTCTCTCCTCCTGTTTGTCATACTGTAGTGTTTTTGCACTGAGTTTTTAATCATGAAAACCCCCTTTTTTTTGTCCCCAAAGATTTTGGGGGTTTTTTCATGTATATTTATATATTTTGTGTATATTTGCGCCCCTGTCAAAGTGTAAAACACAATTATCAGAATAATATGTGGGGGGTTTTTTTACTGAAAAAAAGACACCAAACAATAGCATGGTAAAATTTAAATTTCGCACAAAATAAAAAGTATTTTTACTCTCTTTTACTCTCTCTATTTGGACTCTGAAGTGTTTTAGGTATTAAAAAAAAGCCCACAAATTATGATATTTATTATAGCAAACTGGGAAATTTTAGAACAGAGCTTTGTGTTCTTTCAAAAATTCACAATGAGAGAAGCTTGCTCTGTTTAGTCAGTATAAGCATTTAGCTAACTTTCAGTCTAATCGATCTCTACTTGTCGGTTTCAATTTTAAGGCTTTTTCTTTCCTATAACGACAAGTTTGTGGCTTAATTAGCATGAGTGGGGAGAAATCTTCTTTCAAGAAAGAAATAAAAATGGCACGACTCAGTTGTGGTGCACCAGCCCGTACAAATTCACAATGCATTCATGCTGAAACAGTTAAAATCCTGTTTGAGTTTAAAACAATTATGTGAATCGCACGCAATAAAAGAGAACTATTAAGTAATATAATTATTTTGACTTCTGACCAGCTGAATCTCATCAGTTCATTCTTAAGTCCAAGTAAATGTGGCAAATTTGAAAATTGCAGACAATCCGCAAATCTCCCTGCCTCCACCCACATCTATCGCTGATACAGAGACCTAAAACATTAACACATTGATGTTGCTAAGTGTCCGGTCCCAATTATGAATTGTAACTGTTGTATAAGTCCGGAGCTTTCTACCATCGGACCAGCCACTCTCAGACTGATCACAGTCGAGGGGTTAGGATATCAAAAGACTGTGCCACAGCATATACACTACTTTATTGCAAATCGCCAGTAGGCGAATTGGTCTGTGGAGATTCTCAGTCATGGTAGTTTGGGTGTTTCACACCATCAAGACAGCTGAGACAGATCGACAAATGTGTTTAAACACATCCAGAAGGCATTAAAAACCTGTTGATACCCTAACTGGGCGTATATCAAATCCACTAAGGGCTCCAGGAACAACACCCCGACAACACAGGAAGCGGAGAGGAACAAAGGCCACAACGTTGTTGTTTCTGAATTGGCAGGGGTGTCAGAGAAATGTAGAAGAATTTTCACTAAACATAACATTCCAGTTCACTTCAGACCCTGCAACACTCTGAGACAGAAACTAGCTCACCCTAAGGACAAAACTCCCAGACACAATCTTAACAATGGTGTTTATGCAGCCAAGTGCAGTGAAGAATGCACAGATTTTTTTACATGGGGCGGCGGAACAGTGGTGCAGTGGTTAGCACTGTTGCCTCACAGCAAGAAGGTCCTGGGTTCGATTCCGGGTCAGGGCGTTTCTTTGCAGAGTTTGCATGTTCTCCCTGTGTCTGCGTGGGTTCTCTCCGGGTACTCCAGCTTCCTGCCACAGTCCAAAAACATGCAAACTGGGGGTTAGGTTAATTGGTCGCTCTAAATTGCCCGTAGGTGTGAATGTGAGTGTGGATGGTTGTTTGTCTCTATATGTCAGCCCTGCGATGAACTGCTGACTTGTCCAGGGTGACACCGCCTTCGCCCAAAGATGCTGAGATAGGCTCCAGCCCCCACCCGCGACCGTAAACAGGATAAGCGGTAGAAAATGGATGAATGGATGGGACCAAACAACCTCTCCACAAACACATGGCTCAACACCGGAGAGCCAGCTCCTCCGGCCAGGACTCAGCAGTCCACTTACATTTAAAGGAGAAGGGACACTCCTTTGAGGATGAGAATCTGCGTGTTGGACAGGGAGGATAGATGGTTTGAGAGAGGAGTAAAGGAGGCCATCTATGTCAAGCTGGAACAGCCATCACTTAACAAAGGAGGGGGCCTCAGACATCAACTGCCACATACAATGCAGTTTTGAAAACCCTCCCTAGGAAACTTGGCCACCATTCACACCTTGGCTCACGTGATACCAGCGACTCGAGATGACCGGGGGGAGTGACAACCCGACTGATGGTGGGTGGATCTGGGTCACATAGATTGGGGGTGCGGCTTTGTACCCTTTGCCCACCACCCTAACTGAGAAGGATCCTCCACAAGGTTAAATACTGGGGACTCCTTACCAAACAAAACAAGAAAAAAAAAAAAATAGAACTGAAGAAGCCTCTGGGATGTGAGGCAAAACATATCATTCAGTGTTTTGATACGACAGCAGGTCTGGATCACTTTGTCCGAGCGATGTTGCCATAAAATTCACAGGAGGAACCTCCAACCTGCGTTCATCACCCTAATAAAATAAACATCCCTGTTAAGTACATCCAGGTACATCCAGGTACTCAATACGGTCACATCAGACCGGCAGATTAGACTGCAGGTCCTGTTTAAACACAGTAAGCTGCTTTGAGCTAAATTAACTACTGTATTATTTGCGCTGCTTACCAATGTCTTGCTTTGTTTTTTCCTCTTCTCCCTGATTTTTCTTGTTTCTTTTGTCACTGCCAGACGGATAACTTTGTTTAATTTTGATACAGCCCTTGTTTGTTTATAAAAGACGCGTACGGGTACTTGCGAGAGTCAGAGGTGGGGGGTGGGGCCACTTTAGGGAGTTCTGTGTGGCCACCGTCATTGCACTCTCTCCACATTGTCACTGTTGTAGTGATTCACAGTTGGCCAGCCCTCGGGGGCTCCCTTCTGGCCTGGAGCCCCAAGCATTTGCCAACTCTGCCTGTTGGTACGCAGTGCCTCTGTTTACAGTAGTTGTTCTTTTACGCTGGTTGTTGACGTATGAATTCTCTGCAAAGTATTTTACTGCAGTCTTGATTGATTCATAATGCCTCCATGTCAATGATAGTCATGGCTGGAAGCATTATTTTTTCTGGTTATCCTGCCATCCGTTGCATTCTTTTGGTAAATGATAAATGGATTTGCTTTATATACCATCTTTCAAGTCTTCTTAACTCCACAAAGCACTTTATTATGTTGGTCACATTCACCTATTCACACACTTGTGGAAGTTGAAGTGTAGTATCATCTAAGTTGGGAGTTAGTCACACACTTTCACACACCAATGGCACAGCATATATATATATTTATATATAGAAGGCAACATAGCCGATGTTCAGGACAGCTACAAATACCTTGGGATCGATCCCACAGGCAGATGGGAATCATGATGAGGCCACAAGGAAGTCAGCCACAGCAAAATACCTACGTAGAGTAAGGCAGGTCCTGAGAAGTCAGCTGAATGGTCAGAACAAGATCCAAGCCATCAACCCCTATGCCCTGCCTGTCATCAGATACCCTGCTGGTATAATAATCTGGCCAAAGAAGGAGATAGAAGCCACAAATATCAAGACAAGGAAGATCCTCACCTTGCATGGAGGGTTTCCCCCCCAAGTCCAGCACCGTGAGGCTGTACACAAAGCAGAAAGAGGGAGGCTGAGGACTAGTTTCAGAGCCACTATCCAAGATAAAACAACCAAGATCCAGGACTACATCAGGAAGATGGTCCCCAATGATGACCTGCTAAATGAATGTCTCAGAAAACCAGTGAGGAGAAGGAAGAAGAAGAGAAACCATCATGGAGGGACAAGCCCCTGCACAGGATGTACCACCGACAGATAGAGGAAGTGGCTGATATCAAGAAAACATACCAGTGGCTGGAGAAGACTGGTCTCAGGGACAGCACAGAGGCCCTGATCTTGGCAGCACAAGAACAGGCCTTAAACACAAGATCAATTGAGGCTGGGGTCTACAACACCAGACAGGCCCCAAGGTGCAGACTGTGCAAAAATGCCCCTGAGACAGTGCGGCACATAACAGCAGGGTGCAAGATGCTGGCAAGTAAAGCATACTTGGAGCGTCACAACCAAGTGGCCGGCATAGTATACAGAAACATCCGTGGGCAATACCCCCTAAGGTGATTGAGAACGACCGAGCTAAGGTCCTGTGGGACTTCCAGACCCAGACCAATAAGATGGTGGTGGCTAACAGATCGGATATCGTGGTGGTCGACAAACAGGATAAGAAGGCGGTAGTTGTAGATGTCGCATTCTCAAGTGGTAACAACATCAGGAAGAAGGAATACGAGAAGCTCGAGAAATACCGAGGGCTGAAAGAGGAGCTGGAATGGCTGTGGGGAGGAAAGGCATCAGTGGTACCAGTGGTAATAGGAGCACTCGGGGCTGTAACCCCCAAACTGGGAGAGTGGCTCCAACAAATCCCAAGAATAACAACTGAGATCTCTGTCCAGAAGAGCGCAATCCTGGGAACAGCTAAGATCCTGCGCAGGAGCCTCAGGCTCCCAGTTCTCTGGTAGAGGACCCAAGCCTGAAGGAGACACAAGACCGCCCACAGAGAGGGCAAGTGGGGAATTTTTATTTATTTATATAGTATTGTTTAGATAATGGCATCGCTTGGACAAGGCATTCAGGCCTATAGCCATTAAGATATTTTATTTCATTCTAGTGGTGTTTCAATTTTCAGTGTCCTGATGCTAACTCGCTTACACAATCAGTCATGGATTTTGGACTCACTAAAAACTTTGTATCACAGTCATGTACGCTTTAATGAGGACCGTGACTAAGCCAGTGTTCTGAGTGCATGTTTTCCTATAATTTGTATTTTTTCACATTTCCTCCATTTTGGCAAGTTATGAGAATTGATATGAAAAAATCAAATCAGGCAGAACAGTATAAAGAGGGACAATGTATAAAGCTATTTAAGATGTATGAAAGGATCTTACACTGGATTCAGGATCCAGGATTCCAGGAATAACACCTGCGATCTCTGTTCAGAAGAGCGCAGTCCTAAGAACAGCTAAGATCCTGCACAGGATCCTCAGGGTCCCAGGCCTCTGGTAAAGGACCCGGGCTTGAAGGAGACACAAGACCGCTCACAGAGAGGGCGAGTTGGGAAATATATATATATATA
>KV751396.1:158264-192003 GCA_001698575.1 Mola mola
CTTTGCAAAGACACTCTATTATCAGCAAATATATTGCATTTAGAATTTTCTTTAAGTAGAGATTGGTTGGTGTCAAATTTTCAGACTGGTTTGATATTGAGCCAAAGACCAGACAGGTACAGTATTTTACCTCAATGTGCCACTAGTGACTGAATAAAACATAAAATTAGATTAGCAGCACCATCCCATCAAAACTACTGTAACATATTATATTTTTGATTTATGACATGAACCATAAAGCTTAATTTACATTCATTTGAAAGATAATATCAAAATGATAAATTATATCACACCACCATAGACAATGGCAGTTGCTGTGTTTTAAGTTGCAAATAATACATTTTTCACAACATGTTCCTTCCTTGAATTCCTGTCCACTGACATCATTGTTAATGTGTTTGTTTGTATTTACAGCATAATTCAGTAACTAACAGAGCAAATAGCAGATCAAGATGTTATTAGCTGTCCTCACACAACTCACGAATGCTAATTTGTATAACCCATAAATCCATCAACCTTGCGTTTTCCCTCCATCTCTTTTGGATTCCTCCTTTGGGCAATGGTCCAGATTAGGGATTTCTTGTATGAAGGATATGTACATTGACAACTTGTTTGCCTCATTTCAACAACTCTCTACGCACTTTTCACTCCCTAAAACGCACTTTTTCAGGTATCTACAGGTTCGTAGTTTTGTTTCCAGTAGTTAGAGAATTTCCTTTTCTGCCCCATGAAACGGCTCTTGATGATTTTTTTAAAACCCTTATCTAGAATTAAAGGCATGATTTCTATTATTTACAACAAAATTTACTCTTTGCGACCACAGTTCTTAATCTCCGTTAAAGCTTTTTGGGCCATGGATTTGGGGATCGACATCACTGATCAGGTTTGGAGTGATATTCTTAAGAACATTCACAAATCTTCAATTTGTGCTAAACACGGCATCATCCAATGTAAAATTGTCCATCGCACTTATTTTACAAACGCCTGGTTAGCCAAACTATCCTAACATATACCCGGCGTGTGACAGATGCGGCCAATTGCCAGCAAACTTGGTCTACTCTCTATGGTCCTGCCCTTTTTTATCCCATTTTTGGGCTCTGATCTAATTGGACAACCAATTGCACCTAATCCTCTCACTGCTCTGTTTGGTGTCTCTTATTCGCTACACTGTCCTCTTAAAAGCCACAAACATATAATTTATTTTACAACCCTTCTGGCCAGAAGACAGATACTAATGGTTTGGAAAGAACCCACTCCTCCTTCATTTTCCCGATAGATTCGGGATATCTTACGCTTCCTGAATCTTGAGAAAATTCATCTTTCATTAGTGGATGACTCCAACACCTTTAGTGCGATTTGGGGCCCATTTTTTCTCTAACTTACTTATTCATTTATTTTTTATTCATTTTGTCTTTACCTCCCTAAATTTTTAGAACTGTTAATAACTCTGTAGCATTTCTTTCTTTATTGGTTTGTTTTATGTGGCTTTCCAGGTAGCGTTTTTTTCATATCCATTTCACTGGTGTGGGTGTTGGTCATTTTTTGGTGTTTAGTCTTCCTTACCATTATTTATTGTTTTTAATAGTCCCTTATTACTGTCAATATTATTATTGTGTATTTACTGTATATATACTGTATCGGGGGCAGGGGGACTAAGCTGGTTGAAGATGAACGTTCAAGTTTAGTTTTGTGTTTTACTTGGCCTTTGACATTGTTGTATTAAGAATATGTTTGTTTTGTTCTATGACCTGGAAAACCTTTAATAAAAAAAAGTTTGAAAAAAAAAAAAAAAAAAAAAAAAAACAGTTGCCTTCAGATGAAACACCAAGAATACCATGGCCTGGGTGACTGAGAATCTTCACAGACAATTTTGCTAACCAATACGTCAGCTTCTCAATCAATTGGATTCCACTTGATATGATTTCTGTGCTATGCTATCAGAGGGATCCAGCCAACATAGATATATGTGACAGGCATTCTCTTACTCTGCTACATCCTGCAGGAATTCCCTGGTAAAGAAGTGATTACAGATGTTTCCTGCACTATAGAGCAATTCTCCTCTAGGTCCTCGCAGCTCAGCGGTCTCTCGTTGGATCTCACTGTACTCAACCACCTGGGAGATGCCTTGCACCCTGCAAACCACACCCACCGGCTCTGTAGGATAGGCTTTTTCCACCACTTGACACATGAGAAAGATCTTCCGAGAAAGTGAAGGAAACACTAAATCTAAACTGTAAAATACTGGTATATGTTTTGACTTAAAGCTCACAATGAAAATTTGCTTTATTGATAATATTGAGGTATCTAACTGAAAACATGAAGAACATTTTATGCAGTTGTAATCAAAAAGCAATGAAAATCTATTCAACTAAAACAGAGCTACAAACACCCAGAAAACGATTTCTTTCATTTTTTTTCTCGGTTCCCGAGGTGGTCAGAATTGCTCAGCTGAAGGATGGACTGTTGGTCCTGGAGCTCTTCCATGGATCCACCTTGGCCTTTGAGTACTTGGCTATGAGTACTGTGCACACTCTCAAATTCTTCCTGCGAAAAGAGAATCACGGAGCTACTGTTGTTATTGGTAAGAACTAACACCTGTGCTGGCATATGGGAAAACTTAGGAACTATTGTAATGCCTCCATGCTGGCAACAGTTATGACCCAAAGCATTGTGTTTTTGTCCACTTGTTCCATTGTTGTGATCTCAGGGATGCCTTTAGGGAATTTCTTCTAATCTGACCAATGGTCGCTTTGACTCAAGGGATGGGCTCATTAGATTGTGATTTTCACACAAAATATGTTGTCAGCTTGGGAAAATGGTGAAGAGATGGGATTTTATATCCATGGTCAACTACACTTTGACATCATGATGTTTTTTTGACCATTCTTCCATAACTGAGGAACAGTAAAGGACATTATGATCATACTGTATTTCTTATCTAGTCAGATGGAAATTGGTGACACCAGTCTCGGCTGCCTGTCTTCAAAATGTGCGAATTGTATCGATCTTCTTTGATGTTTTGCTCACAATTAACCTACAGACAAAAACACCCACCTATTTAGCTATCTGGTTGTGCTGATATTGAACCTAGAGTGACTGCTACTGGACCAGGTGAAAAAATCAGTCTACTGTACCCCTATAAAAATAATCTCTAAATACTAATTTCCACTTTGCCAAAAATATACTGTACTTATATTGGACCTAAGTCTTCAAAGCCTGGACAGACATGGATGTAAACTTCAACTTGACCGGTTGGCAGTATATTTACAACAGATAACTCAACTTTTCTGCTCTTTTTTACCTGTACTTCAACACAGAGAGATAATATGAAAGAAATATTAATATCAAAAAGTAAACAAAAATATTGTATACCTTGAATCATATAGTATGAAAATAAAGCTTCTGTCAGAGTTATTTATGATTAATTGGGTGAATTTACAAAGTAAACTTTGATGGATTAATTGAGTCTGTAAGACATTGTCTTTAATGAGTAATTTATAAAATGTGACCATATTTTTACTTTGAAAAGTAACGAAAAACTATTCAGACTATCAACAGATTGTCAAAGCAATATTCATTGTGCAGTAGATACTGTACATCTCATAAAGTCAGCATGATAACCACTTTGTAAGTCTAGAGAGCATAGTCTGATATCCCCTTGTATTTTCAGCTGAGAGATGTGAGTTTGCTAAGAGCACAAGCTCTCTTAGTCTAGCGTCTTCTAGCGTCTAGTATTTAAAAAAAAAAAAAAAAACCTACTCAAAACATCAGGAAATGAAAAAATTCTTAGAGAAATACACCTACACGCCCTCTGAATTTAAGATTCTCTCTTTTCACAGAAGTCATTGTAAAACATTCAAGTTAGTGTTTCCACTGTCACCTCTGATTTAGTTGAAATAGTCATTTTATTGATTAAAATGTGAAAGTATTCTGACTCTACACAATGTTTTAAGCTGCTGATACTCAACTCTGTTTTGCTGTTTCCTCTCTCTCCTGTCCCCACCTTTCCCTCTGCTCCTACAGTCATAGCCCTCATTGGAGCCAAAATAAATCACCTCTCTACTTTACCTCCTGCCACTAAACTGGCCTCCATCAGTCTGAGAGGCTGTGTCTGTTCCCAGTTTTGTTTCCAAACATATTCACTTGGAGTGAGCTGAGCCCAGTTGCCTGTGGTTATTCCTAACTATAAGTTAACAATAAGTGAGGCTCTCCCAACTCATGTCCCACGTTCAACAGTTTAGTTTTTTTTTTAGCATTTTAATCAAGCATACAGTCTGTATAGATAATATTTTGTCATTAATTTGTATATCAACCAAGGGCTTCTGTCTCATCATTTTACTCTTCAATTCAATGCAGTCAGTGCTCAATATGGTAACAAATCATCCTAAACTACAAAAACATTCCTCTCTCTTAACAAAAAGCTTGTGAGAATGTGCCCCTCTTTTGGTGTCTGTCAGCTGGCTGCATTGTAAAGCAGATGGGAAGCCCCCTGAAGCCGGTGGCCATGGTGAATTCTAATGACAAAGTGCACAGGATGGTGACCGCTGGGGACTTTTCCATGGCAGATACTGTCACACAAACTTTGCCCCTGCCATAGACATCCAGGTAAAATGCAACATATACAGTATTTACTACTTCTATGCAAAGTTTAAATCATACCTTCTTAGCATATTTGTGTGATTTTTATCTTTTAGGTTAGATAATTAAGAAACCACCAATGGTGCAGTATCGGGAGCAGTTTGGGATTTAGTGTATTGCCAGAGGATAATTTGACAAACTGAGTGCAGGGGTTGTGAATTAAACTGCTGATCCTCCAATCAGAGAACAACCCCCTCTACCTAAGCAATTACAGCGATTATACTCAATGTCTGCCCTTATAAACCTTTGGTGCCAAGATCAAAATCCTGATGAGCATATGCCCAAAACTAAATTTATATTTGATGCCTTGACTCCCCACATTCTTTCCAGCTCCTCTTTCAGCCCTTGGTATTTCTCAAGCTTCTTGTGTTCATTATTCCTGCTTTTACTTGGGATTGCAACATCTACCACTACCACGGTCTTCTCCTGCTTGCTCACCACCACAATATCCGATTTTTTTTTTTTTTTAATTTTTTCCTGGGTTCGATTCTGGGTCAGGACGTTTCTGTGTGGAGTTTGCATGTTCTCCCTGTGTCTGCGTGGGTTCTCTCCGGGTACTCCGGCTTCCTCCCACATTCCAAAAACATGCAAATCTGGGGGTAGGTTAATTGGTCACTCTAAATTGCCCGTAGGTGTGAATGTGAGTGTGCATGGTTGTTTGTCTCTATATGTCAGCCCTGCGATGAACTGGCGACTCATCCAGGGTGTACCCCGCCTTCGCCCCAAGATGCTGAGATAGGCTCCAGCCCCCCTGCGACCCCTAACGGGATAAGCAGTAGAAAATGAATGAATGAATAATACATTCACACTGATTGATTAATAAGTAAATGCGCTGTATAAAGGGGTATATACTGGATATTCAATTATTTTATAACGTGATGTGACGGAACAAAAAGGCATATCACAACTTGGAGAGCAGTGCAGTACCCGGACAGTCTATATTTAGCTTGTAATTTATCTTTAAAACTCAACTGTTACAAGCATGTTTTTAATTACCTTTTGGAAACTAATGTGAAATTTATTTGAGTACTTTATAACTCTTCATTGAGACACTAATGCTTCAAATTTTGGGAAAAGGGAGATCCAGATCCTCCTCTCCCTGGCCACTCCCACCAAGTCCGCCAGGGGGACACCAAGACTTTTTCAAGCTAGCAGAGAGATATAATCTCTCCAGCGTGTCCTGGTTCTGCCCCGGGGTCTCCTCCTGGATGGGCATGCCCGAAACACCTCCCCAGGGAGACGTCCAGGAGGCATCCTGAGCAGATGCCCGAACCACCTCAACTGGCTCCTCTTGACGTGGAGGAGCAGCAGTTCTACTCTGAGCTCCTCCAAGATGTCCGAGCTCCTCACGCTATCTCTAAGGCTGAGCCCAGCAACCTTATGAAGGAAACTCATTTCGGCCAGTTGTATTTGTAATTAATTTCCCTATGGGGATTAATAAAGTCATCTCTATCTATCAAATTATTTTTGATCACATTCTTTCGGGCACTACCCAAAGCTCATGACCATAGGTGAGAGTTGGAACATAGATTGACTGGTAAATTGAGCGCATCGCCTTCTGGCTCAGCTCTCTCTTTACCACAACGGACCACTTTAGCGTCCACATCACTGCTGATGCCACCCCAATCCGTCTGTCAATCCCATGCTCCTTTTCCCCCTCACTTCTGAACAAGACCTGGAGATACTTGAATTTCTACACTTGGGGAAGCAGTGCTTTGAGCTAAGGCCAGCATGGCAACGTGCTCACAATGTTAACCAGAAGAAGCATTTTAATTTATTGTTACTGTGCTAAAATGAGCTAAATAGCACATGTATGGCCAAAGATGATGGGAATTCTTTTTAGAATGTGTACGTTACATTTCGAGGAGGCAGTGGTCCAATGTCTTGGCATTTTTCTCTGTGGTACTGATTACCTGTGTTTCAGTGTTTGATTATATTTATGGTGATCATATCAAAATTTGTAAACATTGGCTATCGGACATAAAAACAATTTTAACATTGGTTATTGTTATTGGCCAAAATCTCCACATCTTTGCATCCATACTCAAACTGGAATTGTTATTCAATTTAATCCTGGCAGATGGTCTGACAGTTCCTTCTACAATTACTTTAACTCTAAACATCTTGTCTTTAGTTTAATATTTATCATATTTCAGTGGCACTTATAGCTAAGGCAAAAGGGCTTATGTTGTCATGTTGCCTGTCCATGTGTCCATTCATTCATTTCCTTTTTTTGAATGTAGTAGTAGCATCACTTTGATGCTGTTTCTTCAAATTTGGCAGAAACTTTTACTTCGACCAATGATAAATTGATTAGATTTTGATGATCAGACATAAAGTTCATGAACTCTCTGAGGAAATTTCCTCAAACATGGCACAAATGAAGAAATCGTGTTTCAGGATTGAGAGCTTCTTTGCAGCATTATCCACATTTGCAGTTTTATAGCTAATATTATAATATAATTATAATATTAGTCTGGCCAGTGATGGATTGAAACTGCAGTTTAATGAGTGGGATATAATCTCGGTGGTTAATCTGGTTTATCTGCATGAAAATGTAGAAATTTAATTGAAGAAGTGCCAACGCACATTTTTTTTATTTGTTGAGTTGTGACAAATGTGTTTCTAACTACACTGTCCTCAGGGTGAACCAACTCCTGGGGACTCAAAACAACAGAAACAAAGTAGTCAAAGTCAGTCTTTACTGGACTTAACTGGCAAACATTTTATCAATTTTCCAAGCAGTTACTAATAACCATTATTGCAGGAGTTATATTGCAGGTGTTGTATCTCCTGCCAAGTTTCACAAAGCAGTGCAGAGGGATGGCCTGAAATTTGACCAACCAGAGGCAGTGCTGGCCTTGAACAAATTGGCCACCCATTGCCAGAACCTGGAGCGGAGCCTGAACTGGTGCAAAGACTGGGAGGACAGACTGAAAGAGAAGATTAACTCTGTTATGAATGTCATAAATCCTGTTTGGAAATTAATCCGTGGTTTAAGTGACATCAGATGACTGTGGAGCTTGTCCTTGATCTATGCACCTTCTTTACTATCTTAATATATCGTAAACGTTACCTCTTTGATGGACTTGGGTCTTTAGTGTCTTATGACGTGTTTGTGTCTTTGTTCAGTGAAGTCATAACACCAAATCATCATATATATAATGTGAAAGACTATTTTTCAGTTTTTGTACGTATATAAATATTTCAACAATAAATTTAAAGAGTCTGTCTCTGCACATATTTTCTAATACCATATTGAAACTTTTCTGTACTTTCCTGATTGAGAGTTACCTGGCATGGATACAAGTGGTGTTTTGGTCTAGTGCAACAGAACAAAAAGGTTAATTTCCTACATCAAGGAAATGCTAAACAGGAGGAAAACAAAAGATCTTTTTAAGTCTAGTTATTCATTTCTCCTAAAGCCAGTAAATAATTGCAGCTTCATGCAGTGTAATCTGTTAGGTCAGTTGCATTTATACATCGCCTTTCAAGTCTGAGTCTTCGACCTGCTTTTTAAATGTTTGTCACGTTCACACATATGTTGTACCGTCTATCAGTAGAAGGTCACTAGATTTCATTTCCTGACATTAGTTTTTTAAATCTCCATTAAATAAAATACAAATTGATATGGAGATGAGTACATTTACTTTCATTTTGAAACCCTGTGATTACACCTAAACTATTTGAGGCTAAATCGTAATTTTTGGCACACCCGATATCCATGAGATCTTCAACTCCTTGGGTTTTAACTGTAGAACCATAGCTCGCAAACAACTTCGTGTTTTCTGACGATCCATGAATGCAGCACGAGATTTGACGGCTAGACAACCAAACTTGGCGGCTGCTAGCTAGCGCAGGCAACGCCTTTGTCTTTTATTTTCATTGTCAGCAATAACGAGAATAGCTAGAGCCAGTACAAACCGACGAGAAGCGATAGCGAATGACTGTCGTCTGATTTTTCGCTTCTCCAGGATTGTGCCTAGTGGTATTCCCGTATGTTAAAGCGGTTTGTTACGTCAGGAGCCAAGTGACGGAGGACGCTTCGTGTCTTGGTTTCTTTACACCTGTCCACCGATATGTCTCACAGGTAAGAGATGGTTCCACCCCATTAAAGGTTTAGTCCTATACCTGGTCATATCTGACGGCTTCACTGTTGAAGCCAGTGTGTCAGCTTACACGCCGTTCTGTAGAATTTAAATGGCACTCAGGTACAAGGAAAACTGTTGTTATCATAGGAAAAGCCCAAAATATGGTTTTCTCAATTTTCTGCTACTTAATAAATTCATTAATTAAATGTGTATTATATTTGACATTCATCTGTATTTGCTGATGCACATTCCATTAATGAGGTGTTTTGTAGCTGCTCAGGTCGTGCTCAAACCTAATAGTTCGCAGCCTTGGTGCGGACCAGAAGCAAATTGTACAAACTGTTTCATTTTTTAGCTGGTTTTGTTCGTGTTCATAAATCTCAAGCGGACGTTAAAATTGTAGACAAAAGTCACGTGTACGGAATTACGTTCAATTATTAGTCAGACGGTTAGGCGGATAAAAACGAAAAAAAACCCTCATATTTCCTACTGCAGCCTAGCTCCTGGAGCATCGACGGGTAATTTTCCTGTACATCTTGATCTGGAGTGCATGTCAGCAGATGTCAGTGAATTGCGCTTGCAAGTGTATGGTTGGACAACGTGCACTGATAACGTTACTAATGGGTGCCTTTCGTGAAAGATGTTAAGCGATAAGGACAACGTACCACGGAAGACGGCTGGCTCCAATGAGTTCCTACTGTGATCTCTTAGCAACACACAGCAGATCTATTAAGGTTAATTTTTTTTCTATCGTGTGATCAAAATATTCTATATATTTGTCTTTAATATCCGAAGAGCTGCCCCCTTTCTTCAGTGTGTCACACATTTTTTATGTATTGTTGACGCAGCTTCTTGATTTTAATGTCCCACTGCTCAGCGCTTAGGTTAAATCCATTCTGAACACCAACGTATTTTTGTGGACTTTTCTGCGCTTACTTCCACAATGCATTTTTGTTCTTTGTAGCTCCACGTTTGTCCCCTGCCGCTCATTTTGTTAGCCCAACCTGCTAACTTCTCCTTAAGGTGCCGATGTCAAACAGCAAATGACGTAGATATTACGCTTGCAGTGATTTGGTGAGGATTGGGCGATACAGTGGTTAGCACTGTCGCCAATCGAATCCAATAAGTAATTAATTAGTTTGTTTCGACTTGATGTAGCAGAGCCCTATCTCACCCTATCTCAGTTTGAAGTGAATGTTTCTGAATCTGAGCATCACTAGTAACGTCTTTATTCACACTACAGTTTCAAAACGGAATCATATAATCTGCTATAACATTATGATGAATGATCATGCTGTAATGCGAGTACCGAACCCCGCTGAAATTTCAGGAGTCCCTTAAACCCTTATGTTTAGTTGTAATTCTCATCTGGGCTGATGCATCTGCAGGGACAAATGAGAGAAATGTCAAGTTCAGTTTTACAGTCATGCTATATATGTATTAGTGGTGCTTCTTATTGTATCATACAATATTATTATCCCAATATCCTTTAATTTTTCAAATCTATAAGGCATTTTAATAGCTCCCCAATGGGTCTCCAATGTTTCAATATTAAATGTGGATGTGCATGGTTTTGCAGGACGTAGCTCTTCAACCCATGTTTTTTCCCTAAGCCTTTACAACAATTAAACATTCATATTCATTGAATCTCTAGACTTCTTCAAGACACAGATACAAATTTTTAGGCAAGCCTTTCTATGGATCCCCTTCACATTCTATATTGTAGTTCATATCACCTTAATTACCCTCTCAAATTTAATTCCCACATTTTTTTGACTTTCTTTTATGTATTTGTTTATGTGCGTATATAATGTTACTATATGTGTATATATATGTTGCTGGTTTGTTTGGCATCTGTGTACATGAATTGTATCAATATGTGTTTTAATAAATGTACGAATTGTACATGAATATGTGTTTTTAAAAAGTACAATATAGATAAAGTTTTACTTACAGTGATAGGCACTGTTGTGAGGGCTCATTTGACTGTGTCTGCTGACCTGCTGAGATAACAGGTTCTTCGGCTGCATATCTGGACATTGTCTGCTTGCAGAACTGCCTGGGAACCTGCTGCTGTCAGCCTGCTAGAATATGTTATTTGAAGTGGGATCTTACACCAATCACTCATAACATGAAGACTACCTTTCCTATTATTGTGTTGGTCCCCCTTTTTGCTGCCAAAACAGCCCTGACCCATCAAGGCATGGACTCTGCTAGACCCCTGAAGGTGTGCTGTGGTATCTGGCACCAATATGTTAGCAGCAGTTTCTTTAAGTCCTGTAAATTGCGAGGTTGGGCTCCATGGATCGGACGTGTTTGTCCAGCACATTCCACAGATGCTTGATTGGATTGAGATCTGGGGAATTTGGAGGCCAAGTAAACATCTCAACTCGTGCTCCTCAAACCATTACTGAACCATCAGTGGCGTGGTGCATTATCCATTTATAAGAGGCCACAGGCCAAGGTTTCCCAGCAGAACACTGGCCAAAGTATCACACTGCCTCCCCAGCTTTCCTTCTTCCCATAGTGCATTCTGGTGCCACGTGTTCCCCAGGTTAGCGACGCACGCGCACCCGGCTGTCCACGTGATGTAAAAGAAAATGTGATTAATCAAACCAGGCCACCTTCTTCCATTGCTCCATGGTCCAGATCTGATGCTTACATGCCCATTGTTGGCGCTTTAGGCAGTGGACGGGTCAGCATGGGTACCCCAACTGGTCTGTGCCTATGCAGCCCCATATGCAACAAATTGCAGCGCACTGTGTATTCTGACATCTTTCTATCAGAACCAGCATTAACTTCTGCAATTTGAGCAAAGGTATCTCGTCTGTTGGATCTGACCACATGGAACAGCCTTCACCTATGACCCTGTCGTCGGTTCACCACTGTTCCTTCCTTGGACCACTTTTGATAGATACTGATCACTACAGACCAGGAACACCCTACAAGAGCTGCAGTTTTGGAGATGCTCTGACCCAGTCGTCTAACCATCACAGTTTGGCCCTTGTCAAACTCGCTCAAATCCTTACGCTTGCCCATTGTTCCTGCTTCATAAACATCAACTTTGAGGACAAAATGTTCATTTGCTGCCTAATATGTCCCACCCACTAACAGGTGCCTTGATGAAGAGATAATCAGTGTTATTCACTTCACCTGTTAATGGTCATAATGTTATGCCTGATATTCTATTCAAAATATCTATACAGAACCCCATTTCAAACAAAATTAGGATGAATGTGTTGATTTTCAAAATATTGTCATTTAATAATTCTGACCTGTATTTGATTATTTTGGACAAAGTGAATGAGAATTACTGTTTGAACTTTAGAGTTATCATGCTGCGTTGTATGTCTGATAAAGCAGCTTTGTATTTTGTTATTCAATTTAATTGGTTAGCCAAAAAGAGAGAGGTTTCTTGATAGAATGTCATGGATGTATTATAGATAAACTGCTGAATATATCAGTATCCTCATGAAATAAAATAATCTAGCTATTTTACAGACTTATGGCCAACCGAAGTAGTAGAAGCTTGGAATTGCTTTTGAAGCATGAGTGTCTGTGTTCATCTGATTTCCTGTCTTGACCAACATGCAGCTCAGTAGGATAATGCTTGCAGGCCATTTTCTTTCAACATATCACATCTATTGCAGCTGGTCCACACACACACACACAGTGGTGTTTGGGTGGAGACAATCAATCCTTCATTAAATGCCAAACATCCTACTAAAATCCTATGAAGGGCCTGTGTGGGAGAAAGAGAAAATGTTAATAAGCAACTTGTCCCCTCAGATACACAGATATCAGGGTGGTGAGTTTAGGCTATTTTAGATTAAGAGTAAACTCAAAGATGTCCACAATTTATCTTTCAGGTAAGATATTGCAATTTCTAATATTCTCTGTGTTGTTTCCAAATTCCATAATAGATCAATAGCAGATCTGTGCTCTCTAAATAACATAATGGAGTGTTGGAGACAACTTCATGACCATGCTGATTGGACAAATACATGGCTCTTGGGTTGGGCATTTTCTGTAAGGCAATGTGAGTTATACCTAGCAGCATGGCAGCTAACAAGCTAGTGCCAAAGTCTCTGTTTAAAAGCAGTTTCATGTGTTATTGGTGAAAATGGAGAGGTTCATAGGTTATTTCATGCATGGCTGTAGTCTACAGGGCATCTCAAAAGTAACAAAAACTAATGATTAAATAGAATCTGCAGATCAATTTAGGCCACAACATTGACACATGCATTCATCTTTATGTCACATGAAAGTGATACCATTACATTTTCATCTTCTGATTTTCTGGCCTGCTCTGACCTTTGCTGTAAGTTGAATTTCAAAGGTTGATTGGCACTGCAGGCAACTTCACAATCATTAAGACCAGAGTTTTGCTTCAAGCTTTCACAAATAATGTATGTATTCTCTTTGCTGTACATGACCATAGATTATTATCATTTTGCCTCTCTGTGAACCAGGCCCTCACTCCTTCCTCATCCCAACCCCCAGCAGATGATATCATCACCACCACCAAAGCACTCCACCACGTCCTTCTCCCCTGGGTCCCAGCTACCGAAATCGTCAGCCCTGGACTCCCTGTCCCTGTCTTCTCTCCTTTCTGAAGATCTAGACAATGATGGAGATGGAGAAGGAGGGGAGGAGGACGGGATGGGAGACCTCGAAGTAAACCCATATGATGGCTTACCCTTTTCTTCACGCTACTACTCGCTGCTGGAAGAGAGGCGGCAGTTTCCTGTATGGAGGCTCAGACTGAGTCTGCTGGAGCACCTACAGAGCCACAATATGGTGCTGCTCTGTGCACCCAATGGAGCTGGAAAAAGCACCCAGGTAACCAGGAAGCAAGATGTGAAAATCTGTGTGGTTTATACAACTACCCTCCTCAGCGTATTAAGCCATTCCAATAGAATAACACTTTTGTTGTGTAACCTGAACGCTTAATCAGGAAACACTTTGTCCACAACATTCTGCAGCTTCAGCAGTGTTAATGCTACCAGGTGTATTTAAGTAGGCTGAAACATACTGTTCTTTTACCCACTCCATCTTTGTCACACTCCTGACATATTACTGCTGTGTTAGGGTACTTTTACTTTGCACTTCTTACTGTTGGCACTTCTTACTGTTGGCTGCATGATAGAGCAGTCATTTTTACTTCACAAATAGCTGAATGGACAACATTCAGATCTAATATATTTTTCTATCTTAACTTTAACCTTCCATTGAATAATTAATTCTGGCGCCTTGATTAAGTATTTGTTCTATCTAGTCATCCATGGATGACAGTTAAATTGCTTTTTCTTTTATTAGTTTATATTCAGCACTATAAGCCAGTTAGATAAAAGCATGGAACAAATGATGGCAGAAGGTTGTAGATCCTACATCACACAACCTGACTGAATCTTCTTCAGTGTGCTTTTAAGATCGTAGGCTCATATAAGTTGAATGACACAGTTGTTGTCTTTGCATGTTATAGCTTTGGACTTTGTAGTCATTGCAGCAGTGGCAACATGATGCGGAAACGTGTTTTGATCAGGCCTTTTGTATGTTGTGCACATAGTGAGACAATATGCATTCCTGGTGTCAGTTTCACACTATTTAAAGGATATACAGTGAGTTGTGGGACTGCCAAGTGACTTGCCAGTACACTCACAAACATAGGTGTAAATAATTCAGGTTTCAAAACATTTTAGAAATCAACTTGGTGTGTTTGCTAAGTACTGTATAATAATGTAGAAAAATATAGGAACTTTATTTGCAAGATTTGATGGAGTGCTTTAAATCATATTTGTATTGGATAAAGTACAGTGTTGTTAGCATTGAGAATACACTACTTTTATTCAAACCCTATTTCCTAAAAAGTTAGAAAGCAGCTGTGTAAAATGTAAATAAAAACAGCATGTAATGATTTGCAAAACAGTGGAACCTCATATTTAATTCAAAGTAGCACAATGAAAACATATCAAATGTTGAAACTGAAAAATTAGCCTTGCTGTAACCCTTTTTTGGTACTGTTTCTGCCATTACCTGCTTCTGATTCCTGCCAGGTGACGACCAATTTATGATGTCCTGCCCGTTTCCTGCCCTCTGTGTGCTCTTAGTGAATTGGGGCCCAAACACTCAAAGGTTGCTCCTCAAAAATGTCCCAAACAGAGCACCACATTGCCAATAGAAAAAATACATCCAGGCAGCATCGATGCTAATAAAGGCACACATCTACTGGGATATTGAAGATGATTGAGATTGTTTTACTTTTGTATAAGTCTATACATTAAGGAGACTAACTGCTGTAATTTTGAAAGTGCTTGATGTAGGATTTCATATGTTCAACAGTTCAGAGTCTCCTTTGTCATACTTTACGTTTCATAATGTGGCAAATATTTTCAATAGGCGATAAGTCTGGACTAGAGGCAGGCCAGTTTAGCACCCAGACTGCAGAACCACTAAGCCATGTTTTTGTAAAATGTGCAGAATGTGGTTTTGTATTGTCTTGTTGGGAAAAAAAAAAAAAAAATCTTTTTCCCTGAAAAAGACCTTGTCTTCTTGGAAGTGTATGTTTCACCAAAACCTGCATACAGTATATTGTTAAATATTAATAGTGCCTTCATAAATGTGCAGATGACCCATGATGCCATGTGTACTAATGTATCCCCATACCATCACAGATGCTGGCTTTGATCTGTGTTATGGTAACAAACTATATGGTCTCTCTGCTCTTTAGCCCAGAGGATCAGGTCAGACCATAGGATAGTTTTCCACTTCACCTCACTCCATCTTAAATTGAGCTGGGGCTCAAAGAAAGTAACAGCATTTCTGGATCTGTTTGTGGATGCAGCAATGAACTGTTTTCAGAGAAAATTTTTTTTTTTTTTTTTTTTTTGCTTTTTGTAAGTGTTCCTTGTCCATGCATTGATGTCACTGCAGAATTGTGTCTGTTTTCAATGCAGTGATGTCTGAGGGTCCGAAGATCCTCTGATTTTCTGAATCTTTTAATGATATTACATACTGTAGACAATTAAATCCCTAAATTCTTTGCAATTTCATATCGAGAAACATTCGTGTTAAACTATTGCACTATTTACCATCATGGTCTCTCATAGTGGTAAAGCCCTTCTCATTTTTATTTAAGTCTCAGCATCTCCGGATAATCCTTTTATATACTCAATTATGTTACTAACCTTTTGCCAGTTAACTTCATTAATTATAAGGTCCTCCACCAGGTGTTTTCTAAATCCTTGGCAAACATCAAATTCAAAAAGGGCATATAATTTTCTGTGAAATTTCTCAGTTTCAAATGTTGCTTATGCGCTTCAGTAAGTTTCATTGTTTTGCAGATCATCACATTCTGTTTCCGTTTAAATGTTACACTACACCCAAACTCTTCCGGAAACCAGATTGTTACTTTTGTAGGCATATATCTCTCTTAGTGTTTTTTCTCTTTTCATTCTATATTACAACTGAGTCAAATGACCACATGGAAAGAGAAGGAGGTTGCTTTATGGTTTCATGGCTGATTTATCATTTGGTTAACTGTCAGCTCTTTCCTGAGCAAAAGCCAGTTATTTATAAAATCCCTGTCCAGCATCAGAGTGCAGATAGAATTAGCTGGAGACCATTTAACAGATACAGCTACACATTTAAAATCAATGTGTTATAATGGTGCTGAAAATAAATGCCAGATATTTAATGTTAAAATGTAATGTTACAAACAAGGTGGTTACAAACAAGAGAACAAGAATAATTACAGTGTTTGAGTATATTGTTTATGACTTTTGAAACCAGGTGGATAAAAGCAATAGATTAATAGAGCTATAAGAATTTTAAACATATTATACTGTATTTGAGGTTTCACAAGGAGATCACCCCCACTGTCCAGCATTCTGAAGTTTCATCTGAATATTTCATGCTATGTCTGAGACATCTGCATCTTCATGTTTGTTCCATGATTTTGGCTCACTTAATTTTTGTAAAACTTTTAGTACTCCCCATATATTTGTATTTCCCCTTTATTCTATTATGTTACCACATCATCTTCTTGTTGACCTCCATCTGTGTTCTCCTTTTGCTGCTGTTCTCCCCCACAGGTGCCACAGTGGTGTGTGGAGTATGCTCTGTCTTATGAATTCTCTCCAGGCCTGGTGTGTTGTTCCCAGCCCTATTCTGTGGCTGCAGTGAGTCTGGCCCTGCGTGTGGCTGATGAAATGGATCTCAGCCTCGGCTTGGAGGTGGGCTACAAGGTGCCTCATGATGACAGCTGTACACCCAACACCCTTCTCAGGTTAGGATGCATGGTTTTCACTATAATAGCTACCAAACAAAATGAAATCTAGTGGAAATTTGTTTTATTTTCCCATTAATTAGAAGAGTTAATAAGCCAGATTGAAGAGAAGTGTGTCCTTTGTAAATCACCCTGATGTTCTAGACTTTACTGCCTATGATCAAAGTTGTTTCAAAATTTTAAATCACCATCAGAAATGTTCAAGATAATCATACTGATATAGTACAACGTGTAATGGTGGGGGAAAAAATTATTTGTAATAGTATAGCATTTTTTTCCCCAGGATGATTTTAAATATCAATTTTTGCCCCAGAATCATAATTCATTCATTCATTTTCTACCGCTTATCCCGTTAGGGGTCGCGGGGGGGGCTGGAGCCTATCTCAGCATCTTGGGGCGAAGGCGGGATACACCCTGGACGAGTCGCCAGTTCATTGCAGGGCTGACATATAGAGACAAACAAACATCCACACTCACATTCACACCTACGGGCAATTTATAGTGACCAATTAACCTACCCCCAGATTTGCATGTTTTTGGAATGTGGGAGGAAGCCGGAGTACCCGGAGAAAACCCACGCAGACACAGGGAGAACATGCATAATATTTCTATATATTATTTTAAAGTAGTGCAGATGGCAATGACACAGGGTCTTAAACTAAACTACAACTTTAAATTACTACATCGTCAGTTTGATAAGCATAAGTTCAGACAGTCCCCTCCTGGAACTGCCACCTTACCGTGGTGGAGGGGTTTGGGTGCCCTAATGATCCTAGGAGCTATGTTGTCGGGGCCTCTTTGCCCCTGGTAGGGTCACCTAAGGCAAATTGATCTTAGTGAGGGGCCAGACACGGCGCGGTTCGAAGACTTCTATGATGGTGAAGAACAAGGACTTGTGTACCCTGCCCGGAGGGATACCGGGACCCTGCCCTGGAGCCAGGCCTGGGGAAGGGGCCCGTAACTGTCCATAACTAACACGATGTTTAGCCATAGAGTGTCCATAAGTGCACTTGGCACCAGGACACTCTAGGTCGACAGTCAATGATTGACTTTGTAGTCATATCATCTGATCTGCGACCGTATGTGCTGGACACTCGGGTAAAGAGAGGAGCAGAGCTGTCAACTGATCACCACCTGGTGGTGAGTTGGATCAGGTGGCGGGGGAAGAAGCCGGACAGACCAGGTAGGCCCAAGCGAATAGTGAGGGTCTGCTGGGAACGTCTGGCTGAGGACCCTGTGAAAATGGTCTTCAAATCCCACCTCAGGAGGAGCTTCAACCACATCCCGGAGGTAGTGGGGAGCATGGAGTCTGAGTGGACCATGTTCCGCGCTGCCATTGTCGAGGCGGCTGCTCGAAGCTGTGGTAGCAAGGTCGCTGGTGCTAGTCGTGGCGGTAACCCCAGGACCCGCAGTACGTTCGGCAGCTCAGGATCTGGAGAAGGCTTATGACCGTGTCCCTCAAGGTGTCCTGTGGGGGGTGCTCTGGGAGTATGGGGTTGATGGCCGTTTGTTATGGGCCATTCAGTCTCTGTATTGTTGGAGTCAGCTTTGTTCGCATTGCCGGCAGTAAGTCAGACCCGTTCCCAGTCAGGGTTGGTCTCCACCAAGGCTGTCCTTTGTCACCGGTTCTGTTCATAATTTTTATGGACAGAATTTCTAGGCGCAGCCAAGCGGCGGAGGGAGTCGGGTTCGGTGGCCTCCGGATTCCGTCTCTGCTATTTGCAGATGACGTGGTCCTGTTGGCCGGCGGGGATGAGGATCAGCACCTCTAAATCTGAGGCCATGGTTCTCAGCCGGAAAAGGGTGGATTGCCCACTCCAGGTCGGGGGAGAGTCGCTTCCCCAAGTGGAAGAGTTCAAGTATCTCGGGGTCTTGTTCACGAGTGAGGGGAAAATAGAGCGGGAGATTGACAGACGGATTGGAGCAGCGTCGGCAGTGACGCTGACGCTGAAGCGGTCTGTTGTGATGAAGAGAGAGCTGAGCCAGAAGGCAAAGCTTTCAATTTACAGGTCAATCTACGTCCCAACTCTCACCTATGGTCATGATCTCTGGGTAGTGACCGAAAGAATGAGATCGCGATTACAAGCAGCCGAAATGAGCTTCCTTCGCAGGGTGGATGGGCTCAGCCTTAGAGATAGGGTGAGGAGCTCGGACATCTGGGAGAGGCTCAGAGTAGAGCCGCTGCTCCTCTGTGTTGAGAGGAGCCAGTTGAGGTGGTTTGGGCATCTGGTCAGGATGCCTCCTGGACGTCTCCCTGGGGAGGTGTATCTCCCTGCTCAGGCTGTTGACCCCGTGACCCGGACCCGGATAAGCGGAAGAAAACGAAACGAAACGAAGTTCAGACAGCATAACAAAGACCTATATGTTGCCATTTTCTAGGAACAAGGCCTTACACAGGTTGCATACAAGGAGACCGAAGTGCATATGTGCCACATCAGAGTGTGCACTTGCAATAATGTATGGGTGGTACATATGAAATATGAAAATGTATATTGTCTGAGATTTTGAATATCATTATATCATTATATGATATTAGCGTTCTATCTGTTCTGATATTTTCCATTATTAAATTCACATCACTAATGATTATTTACTAAAAATCTCATTGTGTTAATATTAAATCAGTACCAAGTAACAATGATCAGTGTTGTTGTTGCAGTATCAATAGCAAAGTATATGGTTAAAAATATTTTGAAATTTGTAGCATTTATGTAGAGCATTTATGTAGAGCTTTTGAGGCGAATTATCTGGATATATAAAGTGCATCTTGATATGGCCTAAAAAATGATTTTGATATTATTTTAAGGCCATACTGCCCAGCCCTAAAATAAGTCAGTCACTGCTTTTTCTTCTGAAGCAGTTGTTGATCTGTATCATGTGTATTTAATTGTCCTCTCTCCCCTGAGGAAATGTAGACGGCTTAATTGGATGACACCTACTGTATATGATAATGTTACACATGGTCTCTCTTTTTCTCTTCACAGTTACACCTTCAGTTTTTGTTATGTTCCCTGCTATCCCAGGTGGCATTAACGGTGTTATCGCAGTATAGTCACTGAAAATTGATCTTTGTGTCATTTTCTGAGCCCTCACATTAATATGTAATTGCATTAACATACATGGAGGTATCTTTATTATGAACCTAAAACCTTAAGGCATTTAGAAGGCCAATTCATCTCTTTAAAATATGACTCTGAGGATGCTTTGACAGCAGGCGGCACAAGAGCTTTGCCACAATGCTTTGAAATCTCTAACCAATACAGCTGTCTGTTTAAATGATACTTATTCCTGATGTCCTTTTGTCCTCTCCTCTCTCTAGATTTGTCAGCGACACTCTCCTGCTAGAGGAAATGATGTCGGACCCTTTGCTTCATCAGTATGGTGTTGTAGTGTTGGACGAGCTCCAGGAGCGTACCATGTCGACCGATGTGATGCTGGGCCTGCTATGTGACGTCTGTCGGCAGAGGCCTGACAACTTCCGTGTGGTTCTCCTCACTCACCCAACGCTGGCACCCCGCCTCTCTGCCTTCCTAGGACCATCTGTTCCTCACTTAACTCTGGACAGCCCACTCACTGATGCCCTTACCCAAGATGGGCACGAAGTGGAAAAGGACAGGAAGGCTCTTGATGTAAACAGAGTGGAGACGATTCACCGAGAACTTTCACCTGGGAAGGAACCAGTGGCTACAGCCTGTCATATAGTGCTCGATCTGCACAGACGAGGAGAGGAAGGAGATGTGATGGTGTTTTTGGCCAGTGCTCAGGTAGTAGCTCTAATTTTTTTTTTTTTTTTTTAACCTTATTTAATCATTCTAGGAGGATAGAAAACAAGACCACTTAAGTATTTTGTTCTTGAATATTTTAGTTGTGCCAATTTCACAAATTGAATTAATGTTAAACTGACCAACCTTTCTAATATCCAAAGTACATATTTTGTCCTGCTTTTGACAGTTGCCAGTATAATCCTTAAAATCCCCCTACAGTCCAGACTGTGTTATACCTCTTGTTTTTCCAGTTGAGAGTTTGACCTTCACTGTGCAGAATGATGTTTAGGCAGAGTCTGACACTGAGGCTGTTTTTGCATACCCTGCTCAAAGTGTCAGTTTTCTCTATACTTTCTGAAAATCTGAGTTGAAGATGCAGGGTCTAAAAGCATGATTTGTAGTATCACATTTTCGAGGCTAATCCTGGTCCAATAATTTAACACACTAGGTTAGTAACAATGCACTGCATGTCTGAGCTCCAATGAAGGCACAACAGCACAATGAAGGAAATCTGCAGTTGTCCTGGGATTTATTTCAAGGCTGTACTTGTGTGGCAAACTTCAGTTGTGTGTGTCTTATTTAAACTAAAAAACACGCACTGCTGAAATCCAGCAATAATTCTATTTGTCTCATTCTGCTGTGGAAAGCCTGTCTTTTCATTTCTAAGAAAGGGAGGATGGATCATGGCAGTGTTCTCTCTGCATTTATCATCTTTGTCTTGTAGAGGAGTGAACACCTCAACCTGAAACACCTCTGATGCGTTGCAGGTGTCTGGAATCCTGGTTAACACACACATACCACACAGACTGCCTTGTACACATTCATATGTAAATATTGACAGACAGTATATCTGACTGTCACATGCACATTTAACTCCCTCCGTGTCAACACTGCCACACCTCCTGCTCCTTGACTCCCTGTCGATCCTCATCTCCCTATAAGGCAGAGCATTATCTAAGGCTAGATTTGTAAGTCAGACTTTTCACTGATGATACTGATGTGTTCTGATTGATCCTCAGTGATGCATAGATACAGTGTACCAACATTAAAGAGCTGCTTAGACTGAAGCTGTGCTCTCTCTTCTGTTCTGTGCAGGAAGCAGAAGAGTGTGTGGCCCTGCTGGAGAAGGAGTGTGTAGCTCTGAGTCCTCAGCTCAGCCCTCTTAGGATCCTCCCTCTCCATGCTGGACTGGGTGGGCTCACTCAGCGGGTGTATGAATCCGATCCTGAAGCATCCACACTGAGGGAGTATGACTTCAAGGGTGGAGACAGCTCAGTGCCAGTAGGCAGTGGGTCAGGCGTCAAAAGGAAGGTTATTGTCACCGATACCCTTGCAGAGGCTTCCTTCTCCCTGCCAGCTATTCGATATGTCATTGACACAGGTCTTCAACTCAAAACCGTGAGTTTGTGTTCACATATCTTATGATTCAAATACACAGCTCTAAAACAAAATAACCTTTCCTATCTGTCTGTTTTATTGTCTGTGTTTTCTCTAATTATTGGTTTCTCGGTTCATTACAAACCCGGAGCGTAGGATATTTTTCATACAAACAAATGTCTATTACCTTCAAACCGTTATTGGTAGCAGAGTGCTTTAGCAATGATTAGTTTTCTAGAGCAGAATTGGGAGTATCTGCAGAAACAGAGTAGTAGCAAATCAGCTCAGCCCTTACATATGGTCTGCAACAATGTCATTGCTGTCTGCCTTATAATAATTTTCTGAAGTTGGAACTGTGAATCAACCACTCATTCTTTCTCTTCTCAAACAAAGAAGTTACTTGGGTGGCTTGCAAAGATATAAATAAACAATGTTGCGTTGTCATTCAGTATCACACAGTTTTTGATAAGCTCTGATAATCACAAGTCTCCTCTACATGCTGCTCACCCTCTGTTTCAAAGATGGAATCATGGGTAAAAAAAAATCTAAGATGTGCGTTGCCTGTTAATAAAGGGGCAGAGACTGGGAAAGAGAAACAGTCCTAGCTGTGAAGCACTGTTAAGATGCAGGGTAACACTGTAGCTATGTGCACAAAATGAAAAATTTTAATTGTACTTTATTTTGGAGGTTACCTGATTACTTGATAAAAATACTCTTTTAAAAGCAGAATGTTCAGGCTATAAGGTAAAAATCTTACTTCTCAACTGCTTCTTCTTTTATCGTAGGTTTACAACCCACAAATAAGAGCCAACTCCCATGTCCTGAGGACAATCAGCAAACATCAGGCTGAGATGCGAAGTCAACGGGTCAACAGCCACCTTCCGGGTATATGCACAATCCCGCTACTCAATCAAAGTTTTGTCTTTTGTGATTGTTGTTAATAAGAGATGTTGATGTCTTTGAATCAACTACAGATGTTATTTTATTGTTTCATGATTGTTTACTTTCCCCTCGTTGTTCATCAGGGCTGTGTCTCCGTCTTTACCCTCAGTCTCTATATGAGAATGGGATGGGGGAAGCTCACTGTCCAGGGGTCGTGGAAGAAAATCTTAGCCACTTAGTGCTGCTGCTAAAGAGGCTTGATATTGCTGACATGGGACAATGCAAGTTTCTGGACAGACCAGGTACCTTTATGAAAAGACTGATGATCACAGAGTTGTTTAGTTAACTTTAATGAACTGTAATTAAGACTACAGTAGGTAACTTTTATAAAATTGACTTTTTGTTATAATTGCTAAAATGATCATTCTTTTCCGAAAGTAATACATGAGCAGATACTTTGGAAAAACTCTGCCTCCTAGCATTTCTACTGCTTCTCATTT
This sequence comes from Mola mola, assembly GCA_001698575.1. Taxonomy (NCBI): domain Eukaryota; kingdom Metazoa; phylum Chordata; class Actinopteri; order Tetraodontiformes; family Molidae; genus Mola; species Mola mola. The sequence goes on from KV751396.1 coordinate 181,804, forward strand.
CTCATGAGCAAGCAGTGAGCCCCCCTCCCCCATGCCTCAGTGACTTCAGCGTGGCAGAGTGGTAGGAGCTTTACAAATGTAACATATCAGAGAAAACCAGGGAAGGAAAACTTGCAATTTTATTTGAAGAACAGCAAGCGGAAATCGATTTATTCCGAGTCCCTAATTGCATGCATGGCATTCTTTCCTGCAGGGCAGGGCTTTGAGGTAGAGCAAGAGTGCAGCTCTTTCAAGTTTGCAACCTGATTCCTCTCAAACCAACTGACTGAAGCTATAGCAACAAACTAGTTTATTTTAGCTCAGTTCCATATGCCAGAAATACTCACTAGCAGCACCCATAGAATAATCCACGAGGAATTAGCCTCTAGCAAAACACCTTTGAGCATAATTTTTTTAAAAAGGAAGGAATCTATGGACTTTGAATGGAGTAAGCAGAATGCAGTGAGAGAGAACCTACACATTGCTGCCTTGAGTCAAACCATGAATCACAGAAACATACTGCAGTTTACAACCTCAATCCCAAATGTGTTGGGATCCTGTGTAAAATGTAAATAAAAACAAAATGCAATGATTTCCAAATCTCATAAACCCATATTATATTCCAATGGAACATAGACATTTCAGATGTTGAAAGTGAGACATTTTACCATTTCATGGAAAATATTACCTCATTTTGAATTTGATGGCAGCAACATCTTAAAAAGGGTTGGGGCAGAGAAAACAGAAGGCTGGAAAAGTAAGTGGCACCAATAAAAACAACTGAAGGAGCATTTTGCAACTAATTAGGTTAATTGGAAACATTATCATGACTGATATTCTTTATTTTCAGGTTGCCCTAACAAAATTTTAAAAACTCTTCAGTTAATCCAAAATGCAGCAGCGCGTGTACTGACTAGAACTAATATCAGAGACCATATTTCCCCCATACTGGCTTCTCTGCACTGGCTCCCAGTTAAATTCAGAATAGAATTTAAAATCCTTGTTCTCACCTACAAAGCTATTCATGGTCAGTCACCATCTTATCTTGAACAGCTCATAGTACCCTATCGCCCATCCAGAACCTTACGCTCCCAGGATGCAGGGTTAATGGTGATCCCAAGAATTTCCAAAAGTAGAAGGGGAGGCAGAGCTTTCAGCTATCAAGCTCCTCTCCTGTGAAACTATCTTCCAGTCTTGGTACGGGAGGCAGACACACTCTCTGATTTTAAGAGTAGGCTTAAAACCTTCCTTTTTGATAAAGCTTATAGTTAGGGCTGGCCTATCTAGCCCTTAGTTATGCTGCTATAAGCTTAGGTTGCTGGGGCAACATTCCATGATTCACTGAGCTTTCTTCTCTCCCCCCTCTGACTCCGACTCCTTCTCTGCTCCCGTAAATGTCCATATCCTTACACTAACTTTACTTCTTCCCCAGAGTCGTTGTGCTTTACCATCCTGCAGGTTTTTCTAGGTCGCGGTGGGAGGTGCTGCTGTGGTCCTGCCTGATGCCCCCTGGCCACATTAGGAAAGGAGATCCTGTGACTTGGATCCTAGGCTGGATTTCCAAGTGCAAATCGGGACCCACAGATCACAATGGCTTCTGGATCAATAGACTACACCTGCTTCTGGACCACTACACTTCACATATCCCTGGATTTACAGATTCTACATACTCTTGGACTCAGCAACACCCAGATCTTCCTACATGGAGTACAATGACTCCTGGACCAACAGAGTCCACCTGCGTCTGGATCACTAGACTTTCCATACATCCGGACTCATAGAATCCACAGACTCTGGGACTCATGGATGTTTTATGCATTCTAAATGAACTGTTGTTATCATGTTTTTGTGTTCTGTACAAGTGACATTTATTGCACGTCTGTCCGTCCTAGGAAGAAGGATCCCTCCTCTGTGGCTCTTCCTGAGGTTTCTTATTTTCCCTGTTTAGGGTTTTTTAAGTTTTTCCTCACCCGGTTCGAGGGTCTAAGGGCAGAGGATGTCACATCTGTACAGTTTGTCAAAGCCCAGTGAGATAATGTGTAAATTGTGATTTCGGGCTATACAAATAAAATTTGATTTGATTTGATTTGATTTGATTTGGTAGAAACCTGTGGTAATAAAAAGCATTTTAGAGAGGCAGAGTCTCTCAGAATTGAGGATGGGCTGAAGAATGGGACAACATTTCTCTCACAAAGCTCCAGCAAATGGACGTCTCAATTCCCAGACATTTACAGACTGTTGTTAAAAGAAGAGGGGATGCTACACAATGGTATACATGACCCTGTCCCAACTTTTTTGAGAAGCGTTCCTGCCATGAAATTAAAAATTATTATTTTATACAGTGTCCCAACTGTTTTGGAATTGGGGTTGTGGTTTGTTGCGGTTTAATTTGTATATTCATATCCATTTCAAGGATCATGGCTTCTTCTCCTCAATGTTCACTCTCCATTCCCAGCCCCTGAAGCTCTAATGCAGGCCTTGGAAGACCTGGATTACTTGGCAGCACTGGATGACGATGGTAACCTGTCAGAGGTGGGCATCATAATGTCGGAACTGCCACTGGAGCCACCACTGGCTAAAGCCCTAATTGCAGCCTGCGAGTATGACTGTGTCAATGAACTGCTCACTATAGCTGCCATGCTCACAGGTACCAATACATTTCACTGATCCATTCACATATGCAGAGACAGGATGCCTATGATACAACAAAAAGCAGTGTAAAGGATGTTTGTATGTACATAAACATTTAAAATAAACATCTGTTCGGTCTTTGTCTCTTCAGCTCCCTCCTGCTTTGTAACAGCACTACCCAGCAGAGAAAAGGCTGCTCTTACACACTGGCGACCACTAATGCACACCGAGGGAGACCACATGACTCTCATAAATATTTATAATGCCTTCATGGAGCGTACGTGCACTGCAGCATTGTGTGTACAATCTTTGAAAAGCTTTCAGAATTCTCACTGATCATGTGTGTATAGACAACCAGGATGAAGCATGGTGCACCACAAACTTTCTGAGTCCTGCTGCCCTTAGACTGGCTGTGGTGGTCAGGGTGAAGCTGCTGGAGGTGATGCAGCGAATAGAGCTCCCTGTTTCTCCACCTGCTTTTGGATGTCAGGATAACTGCAGGAATATCAAACGTGCTCTTATCTCAGGATTCTTCCTCAAAGTAAGCACCCTTTCCTCTCAAACCTGTGTGATAGAAACTTTATCATGTTTTCCCCTAATTTTGTAGTGTTTGTGCCTGTGGAGGAAAAACAAGTTTTACAATTGTTTAAACACACCTTAAGAATCTTCTGTGGACAAGCACTTGATCATTTGAATAGGACTATACGGAATGTGGATTAGAAATGGACTGTATAGCTTTAACTGTACTGTCCATCATACCATGTTTATTGTTCTTATGCTTCAGCATCATTTCACAGGTTATATTCTTTGTTTGTTGGTCTCGTCTTCTTCAGGTGGCTCATGATGTAGATGGCTTAGGTAACTACCTCCTGCTAACTCACCGCCACGTGGCACACCTGCACCCCTTCTCTTCTTACCTGTGTTGCCAGCCTTGCCCCAACCCCCCCAGCTGGGTCCTCTACCATGAATTCACCATCTCAAGTGACAACTGCATCTGCATCGCTTCTGAAGTGCACCCTCAGATGTGAGTCCAGCTATGACACTGATGACAGATGAACAAAGAGTAACTGTCTACAGGATTTATCACAGCATATGATTTATTTTTTAAAAGTGATTTTTCTTTTTCGGAAGGTTGTGAATAGGTCATTAAACAGGAGTCAATAGTACCTTTTCAAGGCGCCTTTTACCTGCCTTGCTGTATATGTAAAAGATACCGAGGCTGCTGCGGGGGTCAGTCTTGATACACCTTTGATCCACCTCCGTAGGTAGTATCAAACCTTCAAGAGGCAAGCTTGGTTCTGTGTAAACTGCTAAGCCAACTGGCTGGATCAGGGGTGCGGCATTATGATGACCCACAACAACAGATCCACTTGCCTTTGAGTCGCCCCTCTGTTTGCACTGTACCATAACAGCAATGACACATAAGCACCAATCTATTGATAAAGCAAAAATCAGCAACAACACACAAATGCTTATATACCTCTCACATACAATGCAAAATCAATGCAATACCAGTGCGCTCAATATTAATGTGTGCAATATGCTGACACTTTAAGGATCCTCAAACAAATAACACAACTATAAGGGCCTGGTTATTACAATTCTGATACGTGGTTCACAATCTTTGACGTTTTGAGTCAGAGGTGGGACAAAGTAATTGTTTTGCAAGTCACAAGTCTATGCCTAAAGTCCAGAGTCAAGTCTCAAGTCTACACGAGTCTACACTTTGTGCTTTGAGTCCTTTTGAGTCATTTTAACAACAGACTAATAATATACTAAATTTACACAGATCATGTATGTTTTTAAAAACTGCATTTATTTATCAAAACCAAAAACAATAATTGAACTTGTACAAAAAAACTATTGCTGACATCTCACTTTCATATTGCACTAACCAGTACAATTTAACGTTCAACTCATATTCTGCAAGAATATTCTTCCTTTCAAACTATTTCTTCACAGAATAAATAATTATGATAAAGTGCAACTGCAATTAATTGTAAAAAAAAAAAAAAAAGGTGCCGACATTGTTTTTCCATAGCATATTGCACTATAACTAGCACCACAGCAGTTTCTGACCTGTAATGTATTTATCTCATCTCATATTGTGTGTGTGTGTGAGAGAAGTAGAAACATAACAATGAACACGGTTATGCATTTCCTGTTATTTCAGGGCCCTATGCTGCATTGCATTTTCAAAAGACCAAATTGGCCAAATTCAGTTATTTGTGCACAATGGGCCATAGTATGATGTCATCATGGTTAAAAACTTGCTCCACTAGAGCACTGGAGGCAGGCAGTGAAGGAAGAGTCTTCATGTTCATTGCCCATGTGAGATTGAATGCTGTTGTGGTTCATTCATGATGCTTTTGTTCATCTGGTAGTCTTACAATCTGTAAGATGCAAGCATATTAAACAGGTCATAAAATCCCTTTAAGCTTCATATGAATTACATTTTTAACTACTCTTTATTATTCACATTATTAATATATAAACCTCAACATTGTGCTAATATTATTTTTTTTGTGTTCCGTGTTAGACATACATGACTGTTTATTATTTATAAAAATCAAAATATAATTACCCAGTCGTGGATTAATCCTGGATGTACTGAATATTTACCTGAGCCTTAAAACACTCTATCTGAATTGAATACGCAGTAAATCCCCCCCCCCAATATAATTGTTAATGTTTAACATAAGACTTCAAAAAGCGTGGGTACTCTAAACTGCTATTTGGCGCATAGGTGCAAACCACAGTCAGGACCCGTTCCCTAACCCGAAGGCGCAGGGAAGCACCCCTTTCGTCCACCGGGGTAACCTCCAACACATTGGCTGAGAGCCGGGGAGCTATTAATAAGCCCACGCCTGCTCTCCGCCTCCCACCTGGGACAACTCCAGCATAGAACAAAGTCCAACCCCTCTCAAGAAGACTGGTTCCAGAACCCGAACTGTGCGTTGAAGTTAGGCCGACTATATCTAGCCGGTATCTCTCAATCTCTCGGACAAGCTCAGGTTCCTTCCCCACCGGAGAAGTAACATTCCATGTTCCAATATCCAGCTTCAGCAACCGGGGATCGGACCAAGGCCCCTGCCTTTGATTGCCACCCGAACCACATAGAACAGGACCTCTATGGCTCCTCCTGTGGGCGGTGGGCCCACGTGAGGACGGACCCATGTCTCCTTTTCGGGCTGAGCCCGACCGGACCCCATGTACAAAGGCCTGGCCACCAGGCGCTCACCTACGGACCCCTTCCCCAGGCCTGGCTCCAGGGCGGGGTCCCAGTATCCCTATGGGCAGGGTACATAAGTCGTTGTTTATCACCATCATAGAAGTCTTTTGAACTGCGCTTTGTCTGGCCCCTCACCTAGGACCAATTGACCCTACCAGGGGCAAACAGCCCCCGACAACATGGCTCCTAGGATCATTAGGGCACCCAAACCCCTCCACCACAGTAAGGTGGTGGTTCCTGGAGGGGACATGCAGGGTCTCAACCAGCAAATGGTCCGAGTCCCCAGCAACAAAGGAATATTTGGGCTGACGCTTATACAGCTTTTGGCCATTTTGCCTTAGTTTAACATCCATCAGCCTCGGCAGCCATTTGGATTCTCTCCTTTATGCACATACACACAGACAAACATGCACAACCTTGTATATAAATGTATATAATGGTTTACATCCTAGATTAAGCATTGTGTGTTTCCTTTCTTTATTGTTGATTCTTGAATAAATTCTTCTGGATAAAGATGCTTTGTGTTTAATGTTGAACAAGAGTAAAATTTAATAAAAACTCCAACTAGATGTTGATGGGAGAATTTTGGTTGTAATTATTAAGTTAATTATAAAACAGAATTCCAAATACACAGTTTAGTAGATTTCATGAGACTGATTAATTAAATTGGCTATATTTTCCTTTCTTTAAGGGTGTTGCCCAGAGGTAATATAATGTAAATTAGATTTTACTATTCTAATAATCATTAGTTATCTATGATAATGATTAATTTTAGTAACCAGATTCAACCACTTAGTTGTTGCCTCATATTGCTAACATAAATGGTGGTCTGTTTGAACAGCCACACTGTCAACATACCTGTATGTAGTATTTAATTTCTTTCTTGTGAAACACCAGTGTAACAAAGTAACACACTTCCGCATCCCCCTGCTGTAGGCTCGTGGAACTGGCCCCTCAGTACTACCTCGGAAACCTGCCATCAAGTGACGGCAAAGAGCTGTTGATGGAGCTGAAGCAGAGTTTGGACCCTCATTTGTACCAGCAGAGCATTGGACTATCGGATGAGTGTAGTCAGACTGACCGAGGCGCTGATGGGACCACAGACACTTACAATCAGTCCGGCAATGACCTCTGTTTCATCCAATGAGCTGAAAGTAGAAGCAGGGCATCTCAAGAAAAAAAAAGCCATGCGCACTGCTGTCATTTTATTTGATCTGAGGTTTGGTACTATGTATAAATTAGTCTGAATTCTCATCATTTAATCTTGATGTGTGATGTCAATTGGACTTTTACTGGAATATACTAATGTACAGCATTATTAATTATCTTATATGCAGTGGCTTTGGAAAATATTCACGCCTCTATGTTGTCACCGTGTTGTGCAATGTGTTTACTGTTAATTTGAAATTTTATTTAGAATATGTCTGTTATTTAATTAAGTCTGGGAAAAGTGAAAAGCAATACATGCTGCTGTAGAGAGACTGTTTGACCTATATGCAGATGCCCAGGATGGCTTCTCAAGGCTTACTGTGACAACTCATTGTAGCAACTATGCACAAAGTTTCTATTTTCAACTTTTTGGTACTGTTTCCTGCTTAGATCTTCATTCTGCCCTTTTCTCTTTGTATCAATAATAAACATCTTTGTGGATTCTAAATGTCCTATTTAATAGGATAATTTTATCAATACAGGACTTTAATATTTTAAATAAAGTGTGGTTTTTCATGTTTAAATAAAAAGGGGAAGTATTTTCTGTCGTTATTTCGTTATGGCTAATCACTCTTTTAAAGAAGCTTTCTTCCAATGTCCTATCTTCACTAAATGCCGTAACATAATGAAAAGCAGAATGTGGCTTAATTTCATCACATTCCTGGTTTTATCAAATCTCTGATAGTGTTATAGTTATAAGCACAATAATAAGCAACCCTATTATTTATAAGAGAATTTGTCCTTAAACCAACATATTTCAGCAAAGGCTCCCCTCACTTCTAAGGTTTTGAAATTTAAAATAAAGAGGGGTTTATCTTTAGAGTTGAACCTTCATCTTGCCAGAGGACTGTGGTGATGTGAACAGCACCAGCTCTGGAACAGTGAACAGAGACACTTTAAACCAGCAGATCCAAACCACTAAAACGGGAATAGTGCTGCCTTTCCAGCAAGTTACAGGACTTGTGGGAGAGAATTTCAAAAACAGAGCAAGTTACAGGACTTGTGGGAGAGAATTTCAAAAACAGAGTATTAAATAATCCTGACTTTGAGTTTCTAGTAAGGCTGAATCCAAATGCCAATTCAGAATTTTTGCAGTAGTATTAGCGGGAAGTCTATCCAAAACCAAAATGTCTCCTGTCGATGAAGGGCTTCATTCAAGGCTCAGTACTGATATAACTACCCACAAAACACTGCAATGCAGATTTAACTTTAGTTCTTCAAATTTGACAAAAACATGAAAATGTGAAATGATGACATTATTTAAATATATATTGATTTATATAGGCCAAAGATAATTATAAAATGTAGATATTTTAGCTCCCCTCCTGGAACCACCACCTTACCGTGGTGGAGGGGTTTGGGTGCCCTAATGATCCTAGGAGCTATGTTGTCGGGGGCTGTTTGGCCCTGGTAGGGTCACCCAAGGCAAATTGGTCTTAGGTGAGGGGCCAGACAAAGTGCGGTTCAAAGACTTCTATGATGGTGAATAATAACAAGGACTTGTGTACCCTGCCCGGAGGGATACCGGGACCCCGCCCTGGAGCCAGGCCTGGGGAAGGGGTCCATAGGCGAGCGCCTGGTGGCCGGGCCTTTTTCCATGGGGTCCGGTCGGGCTCAGCCCGAAAAGGAAACATGGGTCCGTCCTCATGTGGGCCCACCACCCACAGGAGGAACCATAGAGGTCCGGGGCTATGTGGATCGGGTGGCAGTCAAAGGCAGGGGCCTTGGCGGTCCGATCCCCGGTTGCTGAAGCTGGCTATCGGAACATGGAATGTTACCTCTCTGATGGGGAAGGAACCTGAGCTTGCGCGTGAGGTTGAGAGATACCGGCTAGATATAGTCGGCCTAACCTCAACGCACAGTTCGGGTTCTGGAACCAGTCTTCTTGAGAGGGGTTGGACTCTGTTCTATGCTGGAGTTGTCCCAGGTGGGAGGCGGAGAGCAGGCGTGGGCTTATTAATAGCTCCCCGGCTCTCAGCCAATGTGTTGGAGTTTACCCCCGTGGACAAAAGGGTTGCTTCCCTGCGCCTTCGGGTTGGGGAACGGGACCTGACTGTGGTTTGTGCCTATGCGCCAAATAGCAGTTCAGAGTACCCACCCTTTTTGGAGTCCTTGGAAAAGGTACTGGAGAGTGCCCCTACTGGGGACTCCATCGTCCTACTGGGAGACTTCAACGCTCATGTGGGCAATGACAGCGAGACCTGGAGGGGTGTGATTGGGAGGAACGGACTGCCCGATCTGAACCCGAGTGGTGTTCAGTTATTGGATTTCTGTGCTAGTCACAGTTTGTCCATAACTAACACCATGTTCAGCCATAAGAGTGTCCATAAGTGCACTTGGCACCAGGACACCCTAGGTCGACAGTCAATGATTGACTTTGTAGTCGTATCATCTGATCTGCGACCGTATGTGCTGGACACTCGGGTAAAGAGAGGAGCAGAGCTGTCAACTGATCACCACCTGGTGGTGAGTTGGATCAGGTGGCGGGGGAAGAAGCCGGACAGACCAGGTAGGCCCAAGCGAATAGTGAGGGTCTGCTGGGAACGTCTGGCTGAGGACCCTGTGAAAATGGTCTTCAACTCCCACCTCCGGAGGAGCTTCAACCACATCCCGGAGGTAGTGGGGAGCATGGAGTCTGAGTGGGCCATGTTCCGCGCTGCCATTGTCGAGGCGGCTGCTCGAAGCTGTGGTAGCAAGGTCGCTGGTGCTAGTCGTGGCGGTAATCCCAGGACCCGCTGGTGGACACCAGAGGTGAAAGGGGCCGTCAAGCTGAAGAAGGAGACTTACAGGTCATGGTTGGCCTGTGGGACTCCCGAGGCAGCAGACAGCTACCGGCAGGCCAAGCGATCTGCGGCTCGGGTGGTCACTGAGGCAAAAACCCGGGTGTGGGAGGAGTTTGGTGAGGCCATGGAACAAGACTTCCAGTCGGCGCCGAAGAAATTCTGGCAAACTGTTCGGCGACTCAGGAGGGGAAAGCGGAACCCCGTCCACACGGTCTTCGGTGTGGGAGGGGAGTTGCTGACCTCAACTGAGTCTATAGTTCGGCGGTGGAAGGAATACTTCGAAGATCTCCTCAATCCCACCAACACGCATTCTGAAGAAGAGGCAGAGCCGGAGGACTTTGGGCTGGGCCCTCCCATCACTGGGGT
>KV751396.1:192789-218370 GCA_001698575.1 Mola mola
TGGGCTGGCTTGGGAACGTCTTGGTGTCCCCCCGGAGGAGTTGGTGGAAGTGGCTGGGGAGAGGAGCGTCTGGATGTCCCTGCTCAGGTTGTTACCCCCGCGACCCGGACCCGGATAAGCGGCAGAAAATGAAACGAAACGAAACGAAAGATATTTTAGCTACAGAGGTCATCAATTTTTCCCAAGGACTTGTCTTTCTGTCTTTGTCTTTCATCAGCTTATTAGCCTTAATGAGAGTGAACATGAGTGAGTCCAATTCCAACATACTTTCCTCTCTTACAATAATGTAGTCCAACAATGGCTGACATATATATATTCTCAAATTTTACTATTTCGAATAGACTACATGTATGATGTGTAGAAGTGATTACAGCACACGTTGTCTCTCCACTTTCATTGTAGATAGTGTTTGTGAGGTTTCAACAGTATCATCAGTGCTGTTCAGATCTACAGTGTGTATATTTGGCTGGGTGGTATGGCCTTTAATTAATATATGAAACATTGCATAAATTCAAATATTTCCTCTCAAAATCTTGTCATCAATATTTTGGCTGGCACCAAAATCGAATATCACAATATTTTTAACCTTGATATTGATACTGCAACAACATGAACTATTGGTACTTTGACAAAATATCTATTCAATGTGGGTTTAATGCCTCAAGTGGGTTAAGACCATTTTAAGAATACATAGAATATTATGATGAGTTCAGAGAATTACATCATTTTACTATAATGCAGTCTTTTGTCAGACTGATGCTGTATGTGCTTGATTCAGGAGGGTGTGTGGTTGATCGAGGGGTTGATCACTACCTGAAAGGATACTTGAGCCAGCTTGTCAGCCAGTTCTGATTGGTGCACTGTGCACGTTTTTTTTCTACCTCCTTATCACAGCTAATCATGGGGAGATGCAGCACAGACATGCAAATGTGTACTGAGAAGAGAACACAGATGCTGAAGCATAAGTTTTGACTGAAGGAAAAGCCTTATCTCTGTGTTTTGTGTTATGTTTGCTTTGTTTGAGAATTACTGGCAGGATTATTTGATACATTTTAAAATTAAAATAACACAACACCTGTCCCACTGAAATACAGTATTATGACAGTTATATCTCACATCTGTATTTTGCATATATTGTCCAGTCCTACTACTTAACATGAACACTGGTGAAATCCAGGGTTCAAGTGTCTTAAGATTTTAAGTGTATTTATTCCTTATATGGAAAAAGAATGGGATAAACTGATTTTGTGAATTATTTCAGTTAATATAAAGGCAGAATATAAATGCCAATATATCTCTGCTCCACATAACAGTTTTAGTCGTGTCATTTATCCGTGACAGCATTTAATGGTGTTTCACATCATGGCCAAAGGCCTGTCTGGGTTAAAATGTACAGTGTTTTTTTTACAAAGACCAGGGTTAAAGGCATGTTAAAAGACACTTCTGTGTAAATCTAATTAAGCATAGTAGGCTCAATTCGTGTAAAAGGAAGACAGACTTCTTTTAAGTCTGGACAGTTTTTATAAGTTGGAGAGAAAATAAGAATTACCTGCTGTGACACAAAACAATGCACTCATCTGCAAACAAACTCTTTGCCAACAATTTAATCAAGTGTTCATTAAGTAATTTCCTTTATACACAGAGGTGTCTGACAAAGTAGTGAACCTCAGCCCATCCTTTTCTTGTGAAGGACCAAGCTTTATCATGATATTATCAGCTGTTGAATGAACCTGTTTGCACGTGGAATGTTACAATCAGATGGGTGTATTACAAAGCACGATAAGTGTCTTAGCGAGGTATGTTGAGCAGAAAGCCAGGGTTGTTGGTCTGAACTAAAGTTCAGCAGCTTTCGACTGCTGTGGACGGTGTTTCCAATTGACTACTGAGTCCGTTCATACTGCTGCTACTGCACTGTGAAAATAGATTCTTCCAATCACTCCAGATAATCTACAATTATTAAAAATATTTTCACTTTGAATTGTGACTTCATGTGTAAATGCAGTGTAATATTTGAATCTCCTGCATCAGTTTGCTGATAAGTTTGTTACAACGTGTTGGGGTCACATTAGAAATAAAATCACAGACAAGAGTGAATTAGTGGTGAAATATGTATAGACATGATGAATTTTCACGATCAACAACTTTCTGACGCTGTTCCCTGTGGCTTTTTTCCATCATGTATTTTATTAATAATCTTCATAGCTCTCCATTATAACAAACTGTTCAAGATGCATGAAGTAGTCCGTATATGATTGTTTCATTTTGAATGGACGAAGAGTCAAATGATGCACAAAACACCCCTTTAATGTGAACGCCAGAAAATCTAAAGCAGAAAGCCTGTGTTAACAAATAACATTGATAACTACGTGCGTGATATTGATAATCTCTAGAGCTTGAACTTTAGGGTTTGTCGAGCCAGCTGTCACAAAGCCTGACTCTGCAGAAATTGCTTCGTAGTGCGGCTCACGGATGTTCTTGAACATTCCATGAGTCCAAGTTTTTGTCTCTTCTTTGCCAACTTGTCTGAAAGATCTTGCTGTCATCAAATTTTAAAATACCCAAAGGTAAAAAACAGCCACAACATTAAAACCACCCACCTGATATTGTATTGCTCTCTCTTAATGAAAAATGGAAAAATGTTGCCACTACCTCCCATTTCGCAAAAATAAAGCCAAAATATCTGCAATAGTGCTGATTTCTTGCATTCATAGCATGATTTGGAGTCTGTGCAGTTGCAATATGGCAGCAGAACTGTGGTATCGAGTTCCCACCCAAGATGCACTCTGGAATAAGATTTTTTGGACAGGAGAAGACAAGATGAAGTTTTCCAAAATCATGAAAAAAGTCTGGAAAAACTCATGATCCGAAGCATACCACATCATCAGTCATGGTGGAGGCAGTACTATGACGTCGGCCAGAGAAACAGGGCCACTGTTGTTTATTGAGGATTGAACCACAGATAGACGTATCAGGATGAATCCTAAGGTGTATAGGGCTATAATTTCTGTTCCCATTTAGAAAAACTTCTTGAAAACTGGATGGCACTGCATAGTGTACTTGGCTAATGACCCAAAACCAAACTGTAAAAGGAACCCAAAATCTTCTCAAAGCACAATGGGATCTTCTTCAGTGGCCAAGTCAGTCACCCAATCTGAGTCCAATAGAGCAGCTTTTCAATCACTGAAGACAGAGACACATATAAACAAGCACGGCTGAAGGTGGCTGCAGAGCATGGTAAAACATCTCAAGGGAGAAGCATTTGGTGATATTCACATGTTCCAGGCTTCAAACACTCACTGCTTACAAAAAATTTCCCCTTAAATATTTAAAATAGCTCTTCTATTTATAATTATGTTAGTTTGTCCTATCCCTTTTGAGCCACTGAAAATGTTTGTAAAAATGGCTGTAATTCCTAAAATGGTTAATGCAATACTCGTGTGATACCCCGTTAATTAAACCTGGAAGTCTACACTTCAATCACATCTGGATTTTTTCAAATCGACTAGCGTGGTATACAGAGGCAAAACAACAAAAATTGTGTGACTGTCAAAATACTTATGGACCGGACTATATTTGACAATAGATAGAAAATTGATTTTGTTGTTATTCTTGATGTTGTTGTTATTGTAAATGTACAATAACAATAACAATAATGTACCTCCACATCTTTTCTCTCATCCAAAATTGGCACACGATCCAGTGATTACTTAACACTACAGATCCATCATGTGTGTACTGATGTTGGCTGGTACTATGCACCTTTTAAAATGAACAAGTTACAATCGGTCCTGAATCTGGACTCCTAAGTTAGGAGATTTTAAAGCTCTACATTTGGATGCCTTTGAGGACTCCTGTAATCGGTTTTTCATAAATTTGTTTTGTTTTGTTTTTTCTGCTGTTTGTATTGCTGTAAAAAAAGAATTTCTCAGTTCTCTTGAAAAATTCCAATCTCAATGAGACCTCCTGGATCTAAAAGTTAAATAAATAGTGCAACAATTTTAAAATAGTGGGCCTCATTTTCACGTATCTTGTGCAGCTTTTCTTAAAATTGTTCTTAAGAAAAGCCCAGAGAAAGTCTTAATAGGGGTCTACATCAGATTAATGAAATTATTTTAAACCTCTCTTTTTTCACACCTGTGTTCTTGATTTTAGGAACACTTAATTAGTTGTGCCAGTTAATCTCCGTTAGCATATATGTAAATGCCTAGCACAGACAGGAAAAGGGCATGAGGCTTTAGGGCCTTGTGCAATTGAAATCGGGAGAAGAGAGGAAGAGGGGAAAAATGCCAAAGAGAAATTCCAAACATGGCAAACCAAAACCAAAAACAGATTGTCCAAACAAAAAAAGGGGATGCAGACTACTGGGGTGGACAGGTTTGCTCTGATTTATGTGAGCTGCACATTGGGGCAAGTATTGGGGGGGACAGCACTCTAAGATGGCTCAGTACCTGAACATCTGAATGCTGACCTGGTCTCCAATATGTCCACACATGTATTTCCTTCCTCAGAATCAGAAGGCAAGTTGTGTTTTTCACAATTAATATAATACAAAAAACACACAAAACAAACAAAAAAAGAATGTAACAGCTTTAAAACATGAGACCTCTTAAAAACGTTTAAACACCATGTGTCATTATCATTATTGTTATAATGATATAATGATAATGATATAATTTCGTATTTCCGCAGGCTTTTCTTTGCAGTAAAAATATTGTATAATTGAACCATGCCTCTGACTGAAAATGCCAATGCTACGCAAATTGTGTGTGAATGTTTGTGAACTCTCAACTTTGTTATCACACTTCCGCTCATGTGTGAAAGTGCACTATATAAATGTCCATTTACCATTATGAACACAAAGTATGACAAAGGAGATGCTGAAATCCTTCATCAAGCAAGAATGGGAAAATATTGCAGTTTCAACATTACAGCAGTTGCTCTCCTCATTTCCCCAACGCTCACAGAGTTGTTGTAGTGTTAAAAGACGAGGCAAGGCAACAGTATGGTAAACATGACCCTTTCCTTACTTATTTGAAACCTGTTAATGGCATTCTATGAGGACATCATTTTCAAATAAAAAGAAATTTCAGTTTCCATATTTGATTAGTCGCCTTTGTGCTATTTTTAATTAAATATGGAGTTTCTGTCAGGGTCTGGGTTTTGTTGTAGTTTTTTTGGGGGGTTTTCTTGTTGTGTCCTTCCACTCCCCCCTCCCTCTTGTGGTGTTTTTCAGCGTGTGTGGCAGGAGGCGTGGCTGGCCAACTTTCCACCTTCCCTGGTCTACAGCGGAGGCACACCTGGTTCTCATTGTCGTTAATCAACCACTCCATAAAACCCTGGTCATCACTCCATCACTTCGCCAGATAATTCCGGTCTGCTTGTATGTGCCTCGCTGTGTTTCTTTGTTTCTGTCACCAGTGTGTAAGCTGCCACCCCTTCGCTCTTCACCAGCCAACTCCCGTCTCCTCCACCGAATGTTTGGAGAGCTGGATCTTTTTGTATACACCTTATCCTGCCAAACTTCCAGGGTTCATTAAACCTTTTAAAATGTTCGCCTGTGTCTGGCTCCGCTACTATTGGTCCACATTAACTGAACGTAACAGTTTCCATGTTTTTCAAATCATCACATTCTATTTCTATTTACATTTTACAAGTCTCAAAGTTTTTGGATATAGGTCTGTAATAAAAGTGGACAGAGCCTTTGGTTTTGAAAAGTGGAACCAAAAGGGAAGTGCCTTTAAACCTGCACTGTTTGTAAAAGCCAGCATGGGGTGACTCCAATAGTTTCAAAGATACATTTATAAGAAAATGAGCCAACTTCTATATGATCTCAATAAACCGTTTCCTCATGAGTTTCTGGTCTCAGTTTGTTCTCACTCTTCTTCAATCCAGCATTATGTAAATGAGTACTACCTCACCATAGAGAGTTTGGCCCCACTCACTTCAACAAAAGTGTAGTGAGCCTGTGGACTGCAAACATTTCCAGACAATTGATAGTAGTTAAGTGGTGATACTTACCTTCTCTGAGAGTGGAGAGCAGAATTTACAGCTGATTGGCTGCAACAGAAATTGAAAATCTGCTTCAATGAATTTTAGACTCTCGATGTTTTACATTTTGTTTTTTTTTAATACTGCATCAACAGTCTGAATAGTTCACAAAAGCAATAAAAACGCAGTATCATACTTTTATGACATATGTAGTCCTAAATAAAGTTGTGATCTATTGAATTATCTCAACTTAAATGACACACAGAAGACTCAGGATTAGACAGCAGAGGAGTACTGGTTTGCCTTCATGTCTGGGCTATATTGTTAAATTATTTTATTAGTCTGAATGTCAATAAACTGATTCCAAAACCACAATACATCAGTTATTTTCACCTGCACCTATATAGAGTATACATGTTTAAAGTGGTTACACAGACTAATTCATGGTGACTTTACAGTGCAGGTAGCCTGGATACCTACTTGCCGTGGTTGAAGATGACAGCACAGTTTGGCCAACAGTCATGGTTGACCAGACACAGGTTGGGAAAAAGACCATACCAACAGCCTGCTGGCCTCTCTGATCACTCAGCATGAAGCCATTAAACTTGGTCTACAGAAGCCAACAGAGAAGCAAGGAAGAGGAAGGAGTGGGTGTGAAACCTCATGGAGAACAATGTGGTATAGTGAGACACTCATTCTTACAATTCCAAAGATGTGTGAGACTTCTTCAATGTTATGCTGTTTGCATCCATACGACCAGTATTCAATGAAGGTGTGCACGTCAGTCTGAAGATGCTTGAGGTCTTCCTCAGGCAGGTGGGCCACATGGTCCTTCAGCTGGTCTACAGTGAGCAGCTGGCTGTCTTACACAATGCCAATGTCCTTGTGTATACGAGCAGCCAGACTGGGCACACAATTGACATACAGTATGGGTAAGAGAGAGGAAAATTAAAATCAGATATTAGTTATATAGTGTAGTAGTGTGTTCTATCCTCAATCCTATATGATGCACAGAATAACACAGGAGAAGGCTATTCAAAAACCTTCAAAAGCCTCAAAGAAACACATCCATATTAATTCTTAAAAAAAATTTTATTTCAACATGGCTTTTGGCTTGGCATAAAAAAGTAGACTGCACACTGGCCATACTGACACCTGCTGCAGCTGTGTGTATGTGAGATGTATGATTGAAAAGTAAGATTTCATTTACAGGTTTCAGTGAGTGTTAAATTAGATGTAGTAACTCTTGTGATTGTTGAGTCTTTCCAATTTGTGTACTGTTAAAATGCCACAACAGGCACAACATTAAAATCACTGACAAGCGAAGTACATAACAATGATCATTTCATTACAATGCTGTGTTCTGCTGACATTCATGTGGATGATTCCTTGTCACCTAAACATTACTGCAGACCAAGCACATCCCCTCAGGACTATAGGACACTGACATTGCAATTCAGAAGGACTAAAAAGTCTTAAAAGAAATCACAATTCATTACCTGGGAAAAATTCACCCTTCAGTGGTTGAATTACGAACCAACGTGTCCTGATGGTTTTAAGGGGAGTAACTGTCTCTACAAGAATTCTCATACACATCCGCAACCGTCCCATCCTCGTGAAATCATCCTTTGAAGATTAAACGATTCAGGTACCTAATGAGTCTGTGTGGTTTACCTTACTGAACCCTGTCACTAGGTACCTTCCCAAGCTTCTTGATGGCCCGACACTCCTGCTTGTGTTCATCCCAACATGCAGTGTGGCAGGTGCGGTCGCAGTAGTGGGCAAACTTACACTGGGCACAGCGGTGCAGTTTTGCCTGGTGACGGAAACAGCTGTGGCATACCTGAGTTGCAAAACTAAGAGAAGAAAGGATTCATCACAGCTGCACCAAGATGTCTCTTATTTACCACAAAATAAACTCAAATAAATGTGAATGAAGAGGTTAAAGACCTCAGAACAAAACATCACCAGATAATACTGTACAAGAAACTCTTTAGAACACTTACTCACTTATTTTAGTTAAGAATTGTCTTCTATAGTTTCTTTTTAAAAAATAGCACAAAGGAAATGAAAACAGAAATTTGTATATTGGAGACAACATTAACCTGTTTGGACTATCTCTGAGACTAATTATTCTCCACCCCTCCAACACATTAAAGTCCCTCTCCTGTTGTTTTCCTTGTTCCTCCAGTTGAATATTTGAGCTTTGCTGTGTAGAAAGATGCATGTGCATAGTATGATGCTATTAGGCTTTTTTCAGATTCACACCATAGTTTTGATTTTCTTTATGCTTATTGAAAATCCAGTTGAAAGAGGGGGCTTACAATCATGATTTGTGACCTTACAAATAGTGCCTTCAGTGCACAAACATTTAACATTTGACTTCACAGTGAAGGAGGAGACTTCTGCTGTCCAACCAGAAACTTTGTGACATGAAAAAACTTGGCATATTCAGAGATGCCATTTTACAAATTCAATGTGTAAGTATGCTTTTCTTATCAGTATTTTATTATCTATCATATATCATATATTATGCATGCCTGAATAGTATGTGGAGGGGATCTTTAAGTTTAAGTCGACAAATATTTAGTCTGAATTTTTTAAATTACATTAAACAGAAATATTTGAATATTGTTACAGTTAATTAGTGTGAAAGTTGTGCAAGTTGCAGTATTTTTGGGCATTATTTAATGTGTAAAAATTTATATGTTGCAGTTCCCTGGTTCTAGCCTCTAAAAATATATATCATTATGGATAACATACACATTTATTCATCTCTAGTCATAGATATACTATTTTATATACACTATAAACTATATCTACATTTTATTGTTATATATTCAGTAACTATAAGAAAAACTCATATGTATGTTGCTATAAATACTCATCTCTGTCAGTGTGTTTTCACTGACATCCAAATTTAAAAAACATTTCATCTTTTTTATTTGGCATTGGGTCTCAGCAGTATGTGTATGGGTGTGTGTACAACCAGTTTATTCTGCAGAGTCCCCTATCCAACAGGAGAGTGAACAGACTTGTAAGTGCTTATGATCATTATCATTATTATAATCATTATTATGGAATACCTTGAAGCTTCTCTCTCTCAGGCAAGAGCACACACACACACAAACACACACACAGTAGCTGGTTTTAGATAGCTTGTTTCTTACAGTACATTAGGCAGATCCTCTCAGTGTACGCCTGCGAAATCAGAGACTGACTTATTTTTATATTTTACTGACAGTATTTACTTTATATTTAAATATTGTTGTTTGTACTTTTTATTCTTAGTTTATGTTGTTTTTCATACTCAGTTGTTGCTATAATTTCGTTGTATACTTGACAGTAAAAAGGATTCTGAAAATTCTGAAAATCTGAAATCTGAGTCTGGCATTCCAGCACTGGGTAAAACAAGCTGTACTTAAATTTAATACAAACACAACTAAGGTCAAAAAATTGCAGGCACTGCACCTGCATTACACTTGTTAATAATTACTACTTGGTACTTGACTTTTTCAGCTTTGAAAAAGGATGGTGGGCATGCTGAAGACTCAAAAGCCTATGTGAGAATAAGAGGTGAGATTTTACACATCCAAAATGAGCTGATGATACAGTAGAATGCGAAAATTAATCATATAAAAGCTGAGCATTGCATCTGATGATTGCCCAGGCTGATAAACAGTCAGTTATTGTGTATATACAGTACAATACATTCATGTAAAAACATTCAATTCTAACCATATTGTTGATAGTTACATGAAGTATAAGATACCATATGCCTTCACTCAAATACTCTTCATTCGTGTAACTTTCACTTTTTCTAACACTGCATGCCGGGATGAAAATGTTATTTCTCTACTTAGTAAGATTTCCAACTCTCAGATTCAGTTTGAGGTTTTATGACTTGTTAAGTATTTAATTTAAAACGTCTCATAATTCTTTCGACATGAATCTCCTTGCCCTTGAAATGCAAATCCACATACGTCATGCTCACACAAACACTTTGACAGCTTTCTCATTGCTGCTGTCTTGAGTTAAGGCACAAATGAGGTCATAATTGAAGGTTGAGGATGCCTGACTTACTGTCCACAATACATCTGTGGTGTAATCAGCAAAGACATTCACAGTGAGAAAAGATCAGTCCTCTTTCCAACTAGTCTAAAAGTTCAAAGGAAAAGCTTTGTACCTGTCGAAGACCACTTCTCCAGTGTTGAGCTCTTTGGCAGCCCTCAGGCCTCGTCCTTTCTTCCCTGCATCAAACAGCTCAGCACCCACCATGTTCATAACAGTCATCATGACAAAACACAGAGGACACAAAGAAAGAGAAAGGTTGGGGAGAGTGGGACATGTCGCGGCTAAGCAGCTAAACACAATAAGCAGGGAGTGGAGACCTCTCATCAAATCCTCACTACCATGCCCCCTCTCTCCTTAACCCAACCTTCACTCATGCCAAAAAAATTTTTACCCCCTCTGGGAGTTGCAACACCTCCGCAGAGCAAGAAGGGGCAGTGGGAAATAAGAGGAGAGCAGGACAGCTGAGGTATTTTGGTCTGAGCCAGCTGATGCTGTCTGTCAGATGCACAACAGGAAATGGTGCTGCTCAGATTCTCTGCTATGTGCAGGTAGTCACAGCCTTTCAAACAGCCAGTCTGCTCAGTATTCTTTCACTTCTTGGTTGTTTTGCTCACTAAAAGGCAACACAAGAATCTACAAACACAACATTGACATAAGATCACAATATAAAGTTGATATCTTTAAATCATCTGAATTTGGAGGTAATGGTTCGTATTGCTCTTACCTGTCTATGTCTATCCAGCCTCTGTAGTAAGAAAATCAACTGTTTTAGTAAGTCATCCTAAAAAACAAACCAAAAAAAAACATAACCAAACATGAATAAAGCTGTGTGTTGTTTGGACCAGTAAATGGATCAGATTTGATCAGATTTGCTGTATGACCTGGCTGCTCTGTCTTCATCTGTGTAATGATACAGATGTTGGCAGCTGCTTCTGTCTTCAACTTCATTCAGCAGAATCCCTAACTTGTTTGTTCATTTGCCTAATAAAGATTAACATTCTGCATCTGAGTCTCAGTTGACTGAAACAAGATATGCTGTTTTTCCAGTAAGCTGATGTTGTGCACACATCAACAACCTACCAAGGGCCCAGGAGGTAGGAATGTTGTGCCAGCCTCTGATTACCCCTCCAAGAAGGCCTCACCTGCTGCTCAGAAAGGGCACATGAGGACACAAATAATGCTGCCTAAAGGTCAGATTCTGCATGCTGGGATAAAACTGATTAACATATGAGGACATATATGTTGATAATATGTCATGTGGATGTGGGTGCCTTGGAACTGGATTTTACCAGCCACTTTAAGGACTTCACTGGAAAAACAAGGAGAAACCCTTGTAAAGGTAAAAGCATTTATGATTGATTGCTGCAGTTATTAGTTATATCTGTACTGCTGCTGTTTATTGTATTTTTATGGCTTTGCCTTATTGTGATTGCCAAACAGTTTGATTATGCCTCCATGAGAATGTACTGTAGTGATTTTGCCTCAGTAAAACAAGGTGGTCTATACTGCTGCCGATGTCATGCCTGGGTTCTTGTGCTGCCATGATCAGTGCTTCTGTGCTGTCCCTGAGACCAGCCTTCTCCAGGCACTGGTATGTTTTTTTCGATGTCACTCACTTCCTCGATCTGTCGGTGGTACATCCCGTGCAGGGGGCTTGTCCCTCCATGATGGTCTCTCTTCTTTTTCCTTTTCCTCACCGGGATTCTGCTGCCTGAGGCGTTCACTTAGCAGGTCATCATTCGGTGCCATCTTAGGTAGGTCCTGAGAAGTCAGCTGAATGGTACAATGGTAGGTAATTGACTGTGGCTGACTTCCTTGCAGCCTCTTCATGATTCTCATTTGCATGCGGGATCCCAAGGTATTTGTAGCTGTCCTGAACATCGGCTATGTTGCCTTCTGGTAGTTCAACCCCGTCAGTTGTGATCATCTTGCTTCTCTCTGATATCATTCGGCTACACTTGTCTAGCCCGAATGACATATCGATGTCAGTGCTGTAGATCCTGGTGATGTGGACCAATGAGTCAATGTCTCACTGATCATCGGTCCATTTCTGAACCACTTTTTGTGATGATCTGGCTGAGGGGGTTCAGAATCAAAAATCCAGTTGGGCCCTTTGGCAAGGTCCTAAATGCTGGAACCCACACCTCGATATGAGTGCAGTCACAATTGAGAGAGCCATACCAGCAATAAGTGGACTACTGGAACAAGCCTTTAATGGACAAGGAGTGTGTTCGCAATCGACAAGATCTCAGATAGTCACAGATCTATGAAGCACAACAACAATGCTATGACAAGGGTGAGCCAGGGCAACAAGTCGGTGGTAGGAACGTCATCAGCCCCACACTTGCGAACATGGAACACCTGGATTACCAAAATTTAGTGGCTTAGAGGATGTAAATGCGGCACTACATACTATCCATACCGTGACCATCACTGGGACTGGGATAAGTTGAATGTGAGCAATAAGAGAAAAAGAAATTGAGACTGGAGACTGCCGAAACAATTCGGGTTGAAATCAGGACAGCTACAAATACCTTGGAAAAATGGAAATGGAAAAAGAAATGGAAATCCTGAAGTGGCCGCAAAGAAGTCAGCCACAGTAATTAAGTAAGGCAGGAAGTAAAGCAGGTCCTGAGAAGTCAGCTGAATGGTCAGAACAAGATCCATCAGTACATATCATCAGATACCCTGCTAGTATAATAACCTGGCCAAAGAAAGATAGAGATAGAGGACACAAATATCAAGACAATGAAGCGGCTCACCATGTGTTGATTAAACTCAAAACTGAAGAAGCCTCTTAGATGAGAGGCGAAACGTCTTCAAGAAACTACAAGAAGTCCAGTTGCCTTCGGCTGAAACACCAAGACCATGTATTGAGGGTTTCACCCCAAGTCCAGCACCCTGAGGCTGTACACTAAGTTGAAAGAGGGAGACCTGATGAAATAACGAAGATCCAGGATACATTATACCCCGAATTATACACCGAATGATTACCTGCTAAGAGAATGCCTCAGGCAGGAGGAGGAAGAAGAGAGACCATCATTGAGGAACAAGCCCCTGTACGGGTTGTACCACCAAAAGATAGAAGAAGTGGCTAATATTGAGAAAACATACCAATGGCTGGAGAAGGCTGGTCTCAGGGACAGCACAGAGGCACTTATCATGGATAGAGGGTCTACCACACCAGACAGGACCCAAGGTGCAAACTGTTTAAAGACGTCCGAGACAGTATAGCACATAATAGCAGAGTGCAAGATGCAGGCAGGTACGGCATACTTGGAGCATCATAACCAAATGGCTAGCACAGTATGCAGGAACATCTGCGCCGAGTATGGGCTGGAGGTTCCAGGATCAAAGGGGACAATGTATATATTTAGAGAGAGACACAGGGTACTTGTAAATGGCAGTATTGTGAGGTTGACAGGAACACAACTACAAGGAAAACAGAGTGGTCAGCTGGTCATACTGAATTCAACATCTGATGATGAGCATAATAACTTAAGTCCCCAGTAATAATTACAATGATAATAATAATGAAATAAATGAACAAATAAAAGCTATTAGCAGGACAGAGTGGGACCTTATTTGGGAATAACTGGGAAAATAATCTTCTCTGCCTAAGCAAGGAAAAGCCCTCACACGTCTTTAAATTTCTTGATAGATCCATTCAACATATAGGATGTAAGTTACCAAAAACTTATCTTATTGAGAGTGTGGGAAGATAGTGTTGGTGATTTGATTCATGAGGCGTCTCACCGGCAAACTTATAAAAGCTATCAGATCTGCTTGTGACCTTGGTAGAGGTACCTGACATATGCAGAACAAAACAGCTATGGTATTAAGTTCAATAAATATCTTATGTTACATCAGTTAAATTTTTCAAAATTGCATTCCAATAATCACACAGAGATATAGAGGACCGGATAATGTGGAGATGATTTACAAACATCTGATGACATTTTTCACAAGATGGGTCAAGTTTATCTTAAGTTTTCGAGAGCATAACTTTTGTCCAGAGAGTACGGTGAACAACTTCGCATTGAATGAACTCATGCCGGGTACAGGCAGATGACAAAAGTACAGTAACCATTTAAAAACATTCCTCCAGAGGTTATCTGAAATGCCCTCCCCCATTTCCTCCTCCCAGTGGCGTTTACAGCATCCAAAAGGGGTTGAGGATAAGGTTTGAATTTAACAGTAAATGTGTGAAATTATACCTTTCATGACTGGGATTTGCGTAAAAAAAATATCTGGAGAGGGATCAGTAGGCATATAAGGAAAAAGAATGTAAAGCAAATTTTATGAAATTCGGTTTGATACTTCATTCTGTCATACTGGTCTGTTTTTCTTCTATTTACATCCTCTAAAACGTCTGACTTGGACTATACTGACTAGACAAACTTCACTGACTAAAAACATGTGAAGACACTTTAACATCATAATACGTGTAATATATTATTGTACGTTTCACATTCCGAGTAACTGCCAGTTACAGTACAAGTGAACAAAAAAACATAAAACAAACATGCTAACTATAATTAGCAGTCTGATACATCACTGACTTTGGTGCAGAGGTCTGACTGAGGTGCAAAAATGTAGTGATTTGCAGCTTGTTTCCTTGAACACTGGCCATCAGGATAATCACTGATGTTTCAGTGGCCAAACTAATGTAAGCAGAGGTATTTAAGCAGGTTTAATATTTTAAAACATGTAACAATATTAGGGTACAATCTACAAATTTAAGACTGACAATGCAAATCAAGTAGACTATTAATTATCCCTGTACTCATTAGAGATTAACATTGCAACAGCATTATTAAAGGCACCATCAACCAGCTGCTCACTGGCTGTTAGTGTTCTCACACATCATAGATGTCGATGTGAGCTCCAGATGTGTAGGTGTCTTCCAGCAGCAGCTTCATTAACTTGGCACAGGACTCCTCACAGGTGAGCACCTGACCATGAGCGAACATGTCTACAAAAGACTTCTTGATGCTGGGATCGGCTGTTTTGGTTCTGGCCTCCATGAGCATGTCTGTGTTGAGAGGTCCTGATTCAATACAGAAAACAGAAATGAATGGCCTTCAAGGATTAAAAAAAAAAATAAAAAAAATAGAGAGGACAGAACAGAAAGCAGAAAGGATGTGAAGAGATTTTATTATGAGTTATTGTTCTTTTGTGGAAAGAAAGTAACCAATTAACTTGCATAACAGTTTGACATTTTGAACTTTGAGATGTGACTGTATTTGGTGAATCATTATAGCATTCTACAAAATAATTTTTATTCTATCAATTAACATTTAATATCATTAATAAGAACATTTAACTAGTTTGTTAACTGATAACGCCTGTCTGCCAGTCACACACACGTAACCACACATCACATACTTCTCTAGAGTTACGTCTGTTATGTTGATGCACTGCATTGTTGGATGCTCTTAATACCCTACTTTTGGTTTAAGTCTGAAAGTGTGATATAATACAGTAAAACACTGGTATTGATTCTTTTTGGTCACTGGCAAGAAGTCTCCTCCACATTGCTGGAATTTTCAGGAAAAAAATTGAAAATGTGAATTATGTTTTTGGGGAAACTTTATGAAACATCTTGCTGAAGAAAACATAAGAGCAGAAAAAGACAGAGGTAGTTCGAGGAAAACCAGCACTTACACTTAGTCTGGTAAAATACATAGGGCTGTGTTCATAAAAATTGCAAGTTGAGAGAGTTGTGATGACATTCTAGGAAAATTCTGAAATTTAGACAATTAAAAAAAAAAACCCTATGAGAGCTTCAAAGGTGAGAAACTGTGGGGAACAGATGGACTGGACAAATGGAAGCGTAATGACTTTAAAAAGCACAGCAAAAAAAAGAAAATGGAAAGATTAGAAAGATTTTTCTCCAAATGGTGAGTGATCTGTTCATGAAACACTACAGATCAGATGGTGCAGGGTTCCTGTTTGTCGGCAATCTAATTCAAGGTGTGCTCACATAGTCATTAGAGCTCCTCATCAGTGTTAATTTTGCAATTTGATTTTGTCTTAATCTTAGTTTTATTCCTTTGACTAAAATGCAAATTGGTTTTTGTCACATTTTAGTCATTTGAATTCATATTAGTTTTAGTCAACAAAATGTACTCAAAGCCTTCAGGTGTCTTAAGTTTGCTAGTGTTCTTCCAACGTAACTTGTAACCACAAGGCGTCTCTAAAGATATCACAGTGCACTGTGTTTTGTTTTTCTGATGGACTGAAAGTAAAATGTGTCCATATATCAACTCTTCTCTTCCGACCAAGCCCTGATGCAGCAATATTTTTTATGTCATGGCTGTACACTTGACATGATAGAGTTCAGCTTGATGTCAGGCAGACTGGTTGAATGCGAATGGAACAAGCACAAACAGATGGTTCCTCACCTGGAGCGTAGCTGAGAACCCGGAGGTCTGGCTCCTCTTCAGCCAGCACTCTGAACATCATGTCTCGCGCAGCCTTGCCTGTGCAGTACAGTACCCAGGAAGAGAAAGGCTGCAGAGCGCACAACGAGGAGATGTTGACCACAGTCCGCCTACGACCGGGACACTGCGGGAAAGCCTGAAGGATGCTGGCTGTGAGGCACAGGCAGGAACTGACATTGCATGACAAGTAAGAGTCCACCTCGGCCTTGTTGGTGAAGCTTCTTACGTAGCGGGAGACATTACCCAAAGAGCCTGGCAAAAGAAAGAAGATGATGTTAGGACTAAGTCTCCACTTTCATATGTATTAGTGAGTGTTTCCATCAACTAGCATTGTGCAAACAATCTAAAGAAGAGCAGGAGAGATGTGTATATTTCAGAATAATGCTTTGCATCTCAGCCTAACAAAGACAATGTTCAGTGACAACATCATCAATATGTGTATGTGAATTATGGGCTACATATATTATTTCAATTTTCTTGTTTTCTGATTAATATTATTTGGGAGCTGGCACTGTGAAAGTGACATACACTCCAGCAATACTAGCCTTAAAGGGATATATCATAATAAGAAGAATAACATTTCTTTGACTAATTTGACCAATCAAAATAGAGTGGGCGAGTTGGACCAACCAGAGCAGTTTCTTGAGGAGGGGGTTCTTAAAGAGACAGAGCTAAAAGAGTTGCGAACTGGGATAATAGTGCGCAGGTGCAAAACATAGTATGGAAAATGTGTTTTCTTTTATCTTTTCTTTTACTTTTTTAACAGATTCTAGTATGTACCCACAATAAAACACTCCAGACATTCATATCAAACACTGTGAATTCATTTCAATAATATGTTAGTTAAGCCCACTAATGTAGGGTCACAAGGGGGGGATTCAATAATTCTTTATTTATTTATTTTTCTCTTATTTATTTATCCTTCTGATCTGTCATGCCATGTCCACATGTACTTGTAATCTAAGAAGATCTATTAACAGTTTCTCTAAGATTGGAAAACGAACCTGCTATGTGCTTCCAGGACAACATGGGCAGTATAAGGAGGTGACTGAGTAGTAACAATGCTGGTATACAGTGCAAGCGCCGTCTTACCCTCATTGTATTCAGAGAACTGAAGCGAAACATTCTCATTCCTGTTATTTTCCAGAATTGTTCAGAGTCAAAGACGGAATACAACTGCAGCTACAACTGTTTACATGGTTCAATTTTTGGGACATTTTACATTCATCTATAAATGCAATGGGCAAGATAAACTAGACTAAATACCATGTCAATGATAAACATTTGTGTAAATAGTCCGTGGGTGAAGGATGAAGGCATTGCCACTGCTGTAGAAGCTTTTCTGGTGGGAATGAAACTCATCAATTTTATTTTCATGTTGAAACTATTAGGCCATTTTCTTCCAGTATAATTTGACCAATTCACATTTTTGTCATGCAGTGTGAAAAAGGACCTGAACCAGCTGTTTAAGACATATGCTGGTTCTGGTGCAGTACCGAAACTTGTATTTAAGCAAGTTTGCAACCACTTTCATAAAAATGTAGCTTACACCGCTTCAGTAGTTGACATACTGTAGTTTATGCTAAAATAGGTAGAATAACTCAGATAGCTCAGATTTGGCAGATTCGGCTAGTTTTCATCCCGACATCTGGTATGTGTGCAGTTTTAAGTGTTGTTCTTGATCTGACAGCGGAATTTTTGCATGTAATCTCTGCAAGTTACACTAACCTGCATTGTTGACCAGTAAAATGTGATCCATGGCCTCAGAGAAGGCTTCTTTACACGCTTTGACGATGCGTCCCAGAGCCTCCACCTCACTAAGATCTGCCACCACACACTGCACCGCGACCCCGGATCTACCTGATTCCGAGCCGTGCAGCTTGGTCTGCAGAGTCCGCAGGTCGTCCTCGGAGCGGGCCACGACTACCAGTGCCGAACCCGGCTTCACCAACCGACACGTCTCACTTGCTAGAGTCCGGCCAAAACCTCTGGAGGCCCCGGTGATGATACAGAGAGCCCGGCCCAGATCCGCTCTATTTGGCTCGGAGGACGACATGACAGCTGAGAGCGATCACAGACCGCACGGTGACGTTCGTCACAATGTTCTTCTTCATGGATCTCATCAGCGTGCAAATCCATTTTTTGCCCCATCGCCATCCATCGGTTGCATATTAAATCACACGCATAACCTGAAAAACTAGCATGCACCACATTCTTCTTTCAGAAAGTCCTCATTGCAAGTCTCAACTAAATTATTTCGACTGACAGAGGCATTTTGTTTGTCAACTTTACGGACCTTCGAAGAGAGAAAATACAGAATGAGGACAATTGATTTCTAAATATGTTAGTCCTAACATTTCCAGCGCCATCCAACTCATGAGACAAATTAACAGCCCTCAAAACACACAAATTTTAAACATTGGACATTCCTTAAGTTTTCATTTGACTCTCATCTTACAGTACAATGCAATATTAATTCCGTATAACAGCTTTGCCAGAGGATTTTTAACAGTATATGTCATTTACTGAAGTAACAAGGGAACAGACCACACCTAGCCATTAAACTGCTGGGCAGTCAATTGTCCAAATACTTTAAAACCCCTGAAAATGAAGGTATGTGTTTAAAATGGCTGTAATTCGTACATAATTAATGCCATATTTTGTGAAACTTCTTTTATTAAATTAAAGCTGAAAGTCTGCACTTTGATCATGTCCTGGCTACACCTGCTGCACATCAATATACAACACATAACTCTGATTTATTTAAATGTGACATACTAGTTGATTTACAGACTTCGGGCTGTTGCCCCCGCGACCCGGACCTTGGACTCATGTTTTTCATATATTTTACCATGTGTTAGTCAATAATTTTTTATTTTAATGTTGTTGTTTTCTGTAGATGTGACAGTTACTCCACCTCTGTCCGTCCTAGGAAGAGAGATCCCTCCTCTGTGGTTCCTCCTGAAGTTTCTTATTTTTCCCTGTTCAGACTTTTTTTTTTGTTTGTTTTTGTGTTTTTTCAGATTTTCCTCACCTGGTTCATGGTCTAAGGGCAAAGTATGTCATATCTGTACAGTTTGTAAAAGCCGTCTGAGACAATTTGTAATTATTTGATTTTGGGCAATACAAATTAAATTTGATGGATTGTTTTACGTCAAATACATTGCGGTGGTGAACAGAAGCAAGATTATAAAAACTGTTTCATGGTCCACATACTTCTGGACCTAACTGTATAAACATATTACTTACAGAGCATCAAATAAACACTGATGTTGATATAAACATTTGTAGATCTAAAACACTACCATCAAAAATGTTCCTATATGTTTTGGCTTCATGAGGCCAAATTACATATTGAACTGCATAGTTTGTGGAAATTGTTCTCGTTTTGGTAAGGTTTAGGGGGTTTTTTTTGTCCCAACATAGCTTTTACAGTACTACATGTATATGCAACAGGAATGTTAACTATTTTACATAGTATGTGGCAATATTAATATTAATATATGTAAGTACAATGACAAACACAACAAAGAAAATAAGTGCACAGATACGAAAAGGTAACAAAAAATCAGTTCAGATTCAGCTGGACTAGCTGCCCGGCTGGAATCATAGTTTACTAAAGTTGCACAAATTTCATTGGACACACGGGCACGAATTGCCTTCCTCTTCCTCCTTCTCTGTGTGCTTTGTGTTCTTGCCTCCATCTTCTAGCCTGTGTAAGTCATTTGGCCTTTTCTATACTCTTAACTCATGAATGATGTTCTTCTAATTAACTTTGCACATAAGTGAGACTAATCAGTAGGTAATCTAGGCTAAAGTGTGCAAACCAATGACATTTGTGTGTGGTTTGCACAACTGTGATTTAGAATGATACGCTTAGAGTTTATCAGTCTGGAGTCATGCTGATCATGAGCTTCAAGTTTCAGACAATATTCAGAGTCTTTCATGTGGCTTTTACAGTTATTATGGTGAAGGCTCAGTTTTATGTATTTTTTAAACAGGAAAATTGTTGTAATTTTGTTTCTTTATTCTGCAGTCTTACTGGCATTAAGTACTGGATGACTTACAACCTCTATGGATGGATGAGGCATGCAACTAAAACTATTTTAGGAGTTCAGAACTCCCTACCAATATTTGACAGTATTGTCATAATGAAGTCGAACTTTTACACAGAAGAAACATAAAAATTGGGGTTGCAACAAACAAGTTCACAGGTCAAGATAAGCCTTCATGCAAAATCCTAACAACTTATAGCTTTTTAGCAGGAAGACAGGCAGAAAGAGGTGAAATGCAGAGAGAGGTTTTGAGTTAGCAGGAATTAGATTCTGATATAAATCCAAAATAATCATGCTGTCTGAGCAAAACGTTTGAAATACAGTTGATCCTTGGCTTTATAAATCAAAGGGAGAGAGGCAGAAGATTTTTTTTTCTGTTTATTCTATTGAAGGTAGAATTGACAAAGACAATTGCTTTTACAAATCCAGTGATCTTCAGTCAGGACTTGAATACTGACATTTCACACTTTTGTGGTGCATTCAGAGGCTTTAACATATATTAATCACCCAACATATTCACTTGTCTCATATCTATAGTCAATTAGCAATGTTAAAAAATTTGAGAAGAGCAGAGTCAAAATGTGATTGTGCACATATGACTCATCTAACACCAATGTCACTTCAAAAAAAAAAAAAGACAAAATGTCTAAAATAAACACAATACTGACCAACTAATTTTGGGACAATAGAATTTAATTTTTAGTCAACTTAATCATAGCCTGGCATTAAAATGTTAAAAGTCTGAATATGCAGATTTCTTCACATGGTATCTTGAGAAGAAATCACTGTCCTCATGATGCTCTCTCAAGTTTCAATTTGTAAATCTTTCATCTAGCACATATCAAAGCCCTTCTAAAATGTGGTAAATATGAAGTTGAAATAACCCTTAAATTAGTAAGCATACAAATTAGTCCTATTTTAAACAAGCGACAGATGCATATAATAAATTGTTATTTTTTAATTAATTAGGAATGTAAGAAATTGACTTCTGCTACACAACAATAAATAAACGTCAACAAATCCGAAGTGTGAAATAACAACTTAGTTAAACTGATTAACAACACCATCTCAGAGTTAGGTCCCTGCCCCCTAAAACAGACCAACATGGGTCACTGAATCTTTTGGTCGGTTCCTTTTCCACCAGCATCATAAAAGAAAAATAAAGCAGTTATTTGATTTTCGTTTTAAAATATAAAACTTAAACTTTAAGTACAAGGCATTTTTCATTGGCCAAAATGACTGGTCACAAAAGAATTAGCAAAATTAAACACAACAAACGGATTGATTAATTCACGAATGTTTTCCTTTTTCTACTGCGTATTAAAAAAAATGAAATTATTAGAAAATAAAATTTGAAAAATGCCTAGGTTTTGATATTCTGAGACCAGATGTGTTCGTTACAAAACAAGACTACCAAATGTTGGAGTACTAGCTTTTTCAACAATGGTGCTTGGAGTGGCCAACAGTGACAAAATATTCCCAAGGGACACATTATGATTCACTTAATTCTTGTTAATTGAATCGAAAATATACAGTAAAATAACATTAAATTTGACATCTTTGACATCAAGATTCCAATCAAAATTTAAGTAAACCATTCAAACGTTTCTTGTCAAATCTGAAATGAAACAGAAATCATGATGTCTGTGGATGAAAGGTCTTGTATTGACAAGTTTAAGATAAATAAGAGGATTAAAAAAAAAACCAACATTTCAGGACTGGTCTTACAATATGAAAAATAAGGCTTTTAAATTCAATTGACTGTTTTTATATTATATTGTTTTTGTTATACATAATAGAAAACACCAAAAGATAGAAGTGACCAGGCTGTGAGTGTTATTGTGAGTTCAATCATGTGGAAGATGTTGGAGGTTGGACTACATGTTTGACTCGAGGTGAGCACGCTTGTTGTTTTCAAAATCACTATCCTGCAAGATAAGCTTGTACGGCTTCTTTCTCTCCTCCTCCTCCAGCACAGAGTTTCCCATTTCTACGTCTTTGCTGTGGAGCTCGTGTCGAGACAGGAACTCCACAATGCCGGCTCCGATGGAGTCACCCAAAACATTGGTTGTGGTACGGAGACGGTCCCTGTAAACCAGAGGCAAAACAGGGAAAATGTGTGGTGCACAGGAAATTCCTTCTATATTTCTGGACAAGCTAATTATTTAATTTATAGTTGTATAGGTAAAATTAGGTCAGAAAAACTTAAAAGCCATAAATTTTTAACCCAAGTTAAAAAGGTTTGGATCTGCTTTTTTCCTTACATTACCTACACAGAAAATCAGCACTCATGTTGTTGTCCACAGCTGGTTGCATGCACCATGGTAAAGTATTTGAAAAGCATGACAAAAACAAAATCGGTTAAAATTTATGTCATCCTTTAAGTAAATTACTTGAGTTTTAAAGAAGTATAATCACTATTTCCTAAGTGTAATACATGAGACAGCTCCTCTGGTCACCACCTACTGGTCCCATCACCATTTGTAGAAACAAGACATTTCTCACAGGAGAACCAATCAGAGCATCTGATGAGTGTCAAAGATACCAAAAAGTAACCCGACATTTGAAGATAAGCATGTGGAAAAGCAAAATTTACTAGAAGCTCAGACTGATCCTCAGCCCGACAACCTTCTCTGCTGGGAGGGACTTTGAGGCAAAGTGAGATTGCAGCTAATTTAAGTCTTCTCTCTTCTCAAATTTACGACTACAACCTTACAGGAGAGCCCCGGTATTTTTCAACCTAAGCCCTATCAAAACATACATACATACCAATAGTCACTAGGACTATTTGGCTCAGCAAGGCTACACGATGTAGCAACGTTGCAAAAGTAAAAACACTCAGTTAAGATGTTGTTGCAAGTGTCATGGAACAACATCGAGTGGATACCTACAGTGAAACGCCCATGTGTTTTTGTCTCAGTAATGCAAAGACACTGAGATGTATTTTGTGAAATTTAGAGCCTAAAAAGAAGGATACTGGGCTTAGGTTGAAAAAAATTGTCTGGGGTCGGAATGTGCAAAAACAAGATATAGACTACAGATTTTTTAACACACAAAAAACATGTTCACCAAAAATTGTGCAAAGTCAAAGTGAGGAAAAGTGACAATAGTGTAACTTGTCTACTCTAGTCTGAACATGGCAACATTGTATAGAATTAGCCTTTAATGCCAAGAAATTGACATACATAAGGCTCCTGGAACCGCCACCTTACCGTGGTGGAGGGGTTTGGGTGCCCTAATGATCCTAGGAGCTATGTTGTCGGGGGCTGTTTGCCCCTGGTAGGGTCACCCAAGGCAAATTGGTCTTAGGTGAGGGGTCAGACAAAGTGCGGTTCGAAGACTTCTATAATGGTGAATAATAACAAGGACTTGTGTACCCTGCCCGGAGGGATACCGGGACCCCGCCCTGGAGCCAGGCCTGGGGAAGGGGTCCGTAGGCGAGCGCCTGGTGGCCGGGCCTTTTTCCATGGGGTCCGGTCGGGCTCAGCCCGAAAAGGAAACATGGGTCCGTCCTCATGTGGGCCCACCACCCACAGGAGGAGCCATAGAGGTCCAGTGCTATGTGGATCGGGTGGTAGTCAAAGGCAGGGGCCTTGGCGGTCCGAGCCCCGGTTGCTGAAGCTGGCTATCGGAACATGGAATGTTACCTCTCTGATGGGGAAGGAACCTGAGCTTGCGCGTGAGGTTGAGAGATACCGGCTAGATATAGTCGGCCTAACCTCAACGCACAGTTCAGGTTCTGGAACCAGTCTTCTTGAGAGGGGTTGGACTCTGTTCTATGCTGGAGTTGTCCCAGGTGAGAGGCAGAGAGCAGGTGTGGGCTTATTAATAGCTCCCCAGTTCTCAGCCAATGAATTGGAGTTTACCCCAGTGGACGAAAGGGTTGCTTCCCTGCGCCTTCGGGTTGGGGAACGGGACCTGACTGTGGTTTGTGCCTATGCGCCAAATAGCAGTTCAGAGTA
The DNA here is from genome assembly GCA_001698575.1 of Mola mola. Lineage (NCBI taxonomy): Eukaryota > Metazoa > Chordata > Actinopteri > Tetraodontiformes > Molidae > Mola > Mola mola. The sequence continues at coordinate 217,315 of KV751396.1, forward strand.
CCCACCCTTTTTGGAGTCCTTGGAAAAGGTACTGGAGAGTGCCCCTACTGGGGACTCCATCGTCCTACTGGGAGACTTCAACGCTCATGTGGGCAATGACAGCGAGACCTGGAGGGGTGTGATTGGGAGGAACGGACTGCCCGATCTGAACCCGAGTGGTGTTCAGTTATTGGATTTCTGTGCTAGTCACAGTTTGTCCATAACTAACACCATGTTCAGCCATAAGAGTGTCCATAAGTGCACTTGGCAACAGGACACCCTAGGTCGACAGTCAATGATTGACTTTGTAGTCGTATCATCTGATCTGCGACCGTATGTGCTGGACACTCGGGTAAAGAGAGGAGCAGAGCTGTCAACTGATCACCACCTGGTGGTGAGTTGGATCAGGTGGCGGGGGAAGAAGCCGGACAGACCAGGTAGGCCCAAGCGAATAGTGAGGGTCTGCTGGGAACGTCTGGCTGAGGACCCTGTGAAAATGGTCTTCAACTCCCACCTCCGGAGGAGCTTCAACCACATCCCGGAGGTAGTGGGGAGCATGGAGTCTGAGTGGGCCATGTTCCGCGCTGCCATTGTCGAGGCGGCTGCTCGAAGCTGTGGTAGCAAGGTCGCTGGTGCTAGTCGTGGCGGTAATCCCAGGACCCGCTGGTGGACACCAGAGGTGAAAGGGGCCGTCAAGCTGAAGAAGGAGACTTACAGGTCATGGTTGGCCTGTGGGACTCCCGAGGCAGCAGACAGCTACCGGCAGGCCAAGCGATCTGCGGCTCGGGTGGTCACTGAGGCAAAAACCCGGGTGTGGGAGGAGTTTGGTGAGGCCATGGAACAAGACTTCCAGTCGGCGCCGAAGAAATTCTGGCAAACTGTTCGGCGACTCAGGAGGGGAAAGCGGAACCCCGTCCACACGGTCTTCGGTGTGGGAGGGGAGTTGCTGACCTCAACTGAGTCTATAGTTCGGCGGTGGAAGGAATACTTCGAAGATCTCCTCAATCCCACCAACACGCATTCTGAAGAAGAGGCAGAGCCGGAGGACTTTGGGCTGGGCCCTCCCATCACTGGGGT
>KV751396.1:238420-262156 GCA_001698575.1 Mola mola
AAAAGTGCTGTGAGCGTTCCAAGCAGAGTGTCTGGTGGCCAAGCATTGGCAAAGCCCTAAAAAAGTGGATAGAGAGCTGCAAAAAGTGCCAAAAGGCAAAACCTACTCAAACCTGTGAGCCGTTCATGACGCCAGACAGAGCCTGGCAGATAGTGACCACAGACCACTGTGAAGTTGACAGTAAGAATTACTTAGGGATAGTTGACTACTTTTCCAGATACCTGGAGATAGCCTAACTACCAGACCCGTCAGGTGCCACAGTGAGGTTTCGTCTCAGTGCCATCTTTGCCAGGTGAGGTTGCCCATGGAACATGGTGAGTGACAACAGATGACAGTTTAGTGGATCAGTTTAAAGACTTCACCAAAAAGTACGACTTTCGGCAACAAGCCCACAAGCCCAAATTTCCCCCAGGCCAACGGTGAAGGAGAAAGAGCTGCGCGAACTGCTAAAAACATCCTGAAACAAAGAGATCCTACTCTAGCTCTTCTCATCTACAGGGCAGCTCCCATCCAAGCTACAGGCTATAATCCAGCTCAACTGATGATAGTCAGTTGAGCCATCAGTTATGGACCCCCATTCCTATACTGGAGGAATACTCTCCAGGTGGCCGGACATCACTCTGATGAAAGCAGCAGACTCCAAAGCCAAGGCTGCTTACAAGCGACACTATGACAGGCGTCACTTCAGCCGCCCGTTGCCTCAACTCCAGCTTGGTGACACTGTTGCTATCAAACTCAATAACCGGAAAGGCTGGACAACAACCGCCACTGTTGTGCAGAGGTCCTATCTAATCCGCACTAGCGGTCTTCTTAGAAACAGATGGCATCTTCATTTCCTAGTAGAGAAGAAAACAAAACAGATGTGGTGGAGGCCTAACAACAGACAGCAGCTTAACCAGACAACATCACCACTACCAGCTGTCACCACATCCAGGGGCAGAGTGGTGAGTTTCCCATCTCACCTAAAAGACTATGTCACGGAGATGGATTTTCAGTAGATAGTGCATAGATTGCAAATGAGGCAGAATAACCCTCGACACCTATATGGGTACCCGGCAGTCTAACCGAAAACCCTAGTTTAGGTTTGCATTATTATTATTGTTCTGTTCAGCTAAAGTGTAAAGATTGTATTACGTAAACAAGCACAAAGAAACACGTTGACAAGAGCTAAACAGTCTTATTCAGTGCCTTGTTGCAGAATGTTTTATCAATATTGTTTGTTTACAGTCCCTCTGCTTTATTTTGCATGTGCATTCTTGTCATTTAAAGGCGTGAAAGTGTAATGTATTGGTGTGAAGTTCAATGACATTTTATAGAATATTAGCCAGTGGTCTCTAGGCAGGAGTGTAAATCCACAGTGAGTGTATCTTACTGTGGGAATGTGCGCACAGCTGTTCGGTATCGGGGGAATTCAAGAGAGAAACAGACCGGGGATGTTGTATGCAAATCGCACGCATGACCGACGTTAATCTATTAAAACTGAAGAACTGTGAGTTCCTCATCCTACCTGGTAATTCGTAAAAGTTACAACAACGAGTCAAAATGACATTGTTGATATCTGTAAGGTCAGTTCCAGATAGTCAGATTTAGGAATTAAATGTTAAAACGGCCTTGCCCTAACTTGTCAAAATGAGAGCAAGAGATATCTGCATCGTCATTTCGTATAGTCAAAACTTTAGTTAAAGATATTTGTAATTACATCGTGGCAGACACTAGGGGCTATGTCTCTCACCCAGTGGGTTGTGAGCTGGAGGCGTGGTTTACGTTCCTGGGTTTTCTGGTGCAAGGTTGTTCCTGTTGCAGTTTGGTTTTGGAGCTGAGGAATATAGTTTGAACTCCCCTTCGTCTCCTGTGCTTTTCCTCATCCTGCCACATTGGTGACCCCGTATTGAACAGGTTTGGAGCAGAAGAAGAGTGTGACTCCACTTCGGCCACACCGCCCCAACTCTCACAGCCGGCCGTTCTCGCCGTGGCTGTGAAGCTCCCAGAGTTCTGGCAGAGCGACCCGGCTTCAGGGTTCCAGCATGTTGAAGCGCTGTTCCACCTGCGTGGAATCTCCGCGGATGACTCCATATACTTTTTGGTCATCGCTGCGCTGGACCAGCAGTCCACACGGCGTGCCATGCAGCTGTTGTGCGCCCCCCCGCAACACGGTAAATACGTCGCCCTCAAACACCTTCTGCTCCGGAGGTACAGTCTATCCGCCGCAGAGAGGGCAGATAGAATCATTTCCCTATCGGGTTTGGGCGACGGGACGGCCGTGGATCTCATGGACAATATGCTGTTGCTGCTAGGCTCGGACGAAGGTGGTTTCCTTTTCCCGCACGTTTTCCTGCGCCAGCTCCCGCCTCCGGTGCACACGGCTTTGGCTAACTCTCCATGTCTGGCCGCCAGTGACTGCCGAGATTTTGCTGAGGAGGCCGATCGGGTTCTGCTGTCTACCAGATGGTTCGCTGTCCAGAGTGTGACATCAGAGCCTCTGCAGACGGTGTCGGGGGAAGAGAATCCGGCTGTGGTGGCTGGAGTGACTGCCCGGAGACGGCACAGGAACGACCTCTGTTTTTTCCACCAGCGGTTCGGCGGCAAGGCTAGACACTGCATCCCTCCTTGCTCGTTTGAGGCGTCGGGAAACTCCAGGGCCAGCGCCCAGTAGCAGCTGTGGGCACTGGTAGACGTGGCGAGCTGCTCTTCATTAAGGACTCATTATCAGGAAGACGGTTTCTGCTGGACTCCGGCTCGCAAAAGAGTCTACTCTCTCCAGCTAGCATGGACATGTCAGCCAAAGACGGCGGCTCGCAACTGAGTGCAGGTAACGGTTAGTCCATTGTGACATTTACATCTAAAGGTGTATTAATAAATGAGCTTGTATCAGATAACAATATTGATTTATTCTGCCTTACTGAAACTTGGCTGTGCCAAGACGAATATGTAAGTCTTAATGAATCCACTCCTCCCAGTCACATTAACACACACATTCCCAGAGACACTGGCAGAGGTGGTGGAGTTGCAGCCATTTTCAATTCTGCCCTATTAATAAACCCTAAGCCCAAACAAAAATTTAGTTCATTTGAAAATCTCATTCTTAGCATTTCCGATCCAACCATGAAAACTCCAATTATGTTTGTTATAGTGTATCGAGCACCTGGACCCTAAACTGAATTTTTATCTGAATTTTCAGAGTTTCTCTCAGCTCTGGTCCTCAAAACAGATAAAGTTATTATTGTAGGTGACGTTAATATCCATGTAGACATTGAAAACGACAGCCTTGGTACGGCATTTCTCTCACTATTAGATTCATTCGGCTTCTGTCAGTGTGTACAAGAATCAACACACACTTTTAATCACACCCTTGATCTTGTTCTGACATATGGCATTGAAATTGAGCATTTAAATGTCTCTGCGCAAAATCTGCTTTTATCAGATCATTATCTTCTAACATTTGAATTTCTGCTCATCAACTATAAACCAAGAGTCACTAGTTATTATAGCAGATGCATATCTGAGGACACTGTTGAAAATTTTAAAGAAATTATTCCCTCTGCATTAATTTCAGTGCCATATCCCAAAATAACAAAGGAGTCATATCTTAAATTTAGCCCCTCCCAGCTTGATCACCTTGCCGATTTCACTGCCGGCTCTCTACGTGCTTCACTCGATTCCATTGCCCCAGTTAAAAAGAAAACAAAACCAGTAAAGAGACTAGCTCCGTGGTATAATCTTAACACTCGCAAGTTAAAACAGAAAACTCATAAACTTGAAAAGAAATGGCGTTCCACTAAACTGGAAGAGCCACACATGGCCTGGCAGGATAGCCTTAAAGTATACAGGAAGGCCCTTCGCCGAGCAAGAAAAGACTACTATTCAGCGTTGATAGAAGAAAACAAGAATAAGCCCAGGATCCTTTTCAGCACTGTAGCCAGGCTGACTGAGAGCCATCATTCTATTGAACCATGCATTCCTAGAGCCCTCACCTGTAATGATTTTATGAACTTCTTCAATAATAAAATTAGACTTATCAGAGAAAATATCCTACACTCCACAGATTCCAGTTCAGCAACAGGAATTATAGAGGCTGTTATTAGTCCTGATGTGTGTTTGGAAAGCTTCCATCCAATTGACCTTAAGGAACTAACGACAACATTATCTTCATCTAAATCATCAACCTGTATACTAGACCCCATACCTACTAGGTTGCTCAAAGAGGTTTTACCCCTAATTAGAAATCCACTACTAAACATTATCAATCTATCCCTTGTAACAGGTTATGTGCCCCAGTCATTTAAAGTAGCTGTAATTAAACCGCTCCTAAAAAAACCTACCCTAGACCCAGAAGTTTTAGCCAACTATAGACCAATATCCAACCTCCCCTTTCTTTCAAAGATTCTAGAGAAAGCAGTAGCGAAACAACTATGTGGCTTTCTTCAGTATAATAGTCTATTTGAAGAGTTTCAGTCAGGTTTTAGAAAGCATCACAGCACAGAAACGGCATTGGTAAAAGTTACAAATGACCTCCTCACTGCATCTGATGCAGGACTTATCTCTATACTAGTCTTATTAGATCTTAGTGCAGCTTTTGACACTATCGATCATCACATCTTACTACAGAGGATGGAACACCAAATTGGCATTAAAGGATCTGCTCTAAGATGGTTTAAGTCCTACCTATCTGATAGATATAATTTTGTTCATGTTAATGATGAATCATCAAGATATGACAAGGTTAGTCATGGAGTCCCACAAGGTTCTGTGCTTGGACCATTACTATTTACTCTATATATGCTTCCTGTAGGTAAAATTATTAGAAAGCACTCCATACATTTTCACTGTTATGCAGATGACACACAACTATACTTATCAATGAAGCCAGATGAAACCCATCAGTTAGCTAATCTACAGTCATGTCTTAAGGACATTAAAAACTGGATGTTTCATAACTTTTTAATGTTAAACTCTGACAAAACTGAAGTCATTGTGCTGGGCCCCAAACACATTAGAGACTCATTATCCAGCAACATAGTTAATCTGGATGGCATTGCCTTGGCCTCCAGCACCACTGTCAGAAACCTGGGTGTTATCTTTGACCAGGAGCTGTCTTTTAAATCACATGTTAAACAGATTTCAAGGACCGCCTTCTTTCACCTCCGTAACATTGCTAAAATCCGGCACATCCTGTCTCAACAAGATGCAGAAAAACTAGTTCATGCGTTTGTTACTTCCAGGCTGGACTACTGTAATTCTTTATTTTCAGGTTGCCCTAACAAAATTTTAAAAACTCTTCAGTTAATCCAAAATGCAGCAGCGCGTGTACTGACTAGAACTAATATCAGAGACCATATTTCCCCCATACTGGCTTCTCTGCACTGGCTCCCAGTTAAATTCAGAATAGAATTTAAAATCCTTGTTCTCACCTACAAAGCTATTCATGGTCAGTCACCATCTTATCTTGAACAGCTCATAGTACCCTATCGCCCATCCAGAACCTTACGCTCCCAGGATGCAGGGTTATTGGTGATCCCAAGAATTTCCAAAAGTAGAATGGGAGGCAGAGCTTTCAGCTATCAAGCTCCTCTCCTGTGGAACTATCTTCCAGTCTTGGTACGGGAGGCAGACACACTCTCTGATTTTAAGAGTAGGCTTAAAACCTTCCTTTTTGATAAAGCTTATAGTTAAGGCTGGCCTATCTAGCCCTTAGTTATGCTGCTATAGGCTTAGGTTGCTGGGGGAACACTCCATGATTCACTGAGCTTTCTTCTCTCCCCCCTCTGACTCCGACTCCTTCTCTGCTCCTGTAAATGTCCATATCCTTACACTAACTTTACTTCTTCCCCGGAGTCGTTGTGCTTTACCATCCTGCAGGTTTTTCTAGGTCGCGGTGGGAGGTGCTGCTGTGGTCCTGCCTGATGCCCCCTGGCCACATTAGGAAAGGAGATCCTGTGACTTGGATCCTGTGACTTGGATCCTAGGCTGGATTTCCAAGTGCAAATCAGGATCCACAGATCACAATGGCTTCTGGATCAATAGACTACACCTGCTTCTGGATCACTACACTTCACATATCCCTGGATTTACAGATTCTACATACTCTTGGACTCAGCAACACCCAGATCTTCCTACATGGAGTACAATGACTCCTGGACCAACAGAGTCCACCTGCGTCTGGATCACTAGACTTTCCATACATCCGGAGTCATAGAATCCACAGACTCTGGGACTCATGGATGTTTTATGCATTCTAAATGAACTGTTGTTATCATGTTTTTGTGTTCTGTACAAGTGACATTTATTGCACGTCTGTCCGTCCTAGGAAGAAGGATCCCTCCTCTGTGGCTCTTCCTGAGGTTTCTTATTTTCCCTTTTTAGGGTTTTTTAAGTTTTTCCTCACCCGGTTCGAGGGTCTAAGGCCAGAGGATGTCACATCTGTACAGTTTGTCAAAGCCCAGTGAGATAATGTGTAAATTGTGATTTCGGGCTATACAAATAAAATTTGATTTGATTTGATTTAATTTGGCACAAGGTCTGTGACTGTTTGTTTCCACGGGCGCCGTTTCGAGTGGGACTTTGTAATCGCCTTCATTACTGTTCCTATTATCGGTGTGGATTTTCTGTATGCAAATGATCTGCTTGTTGATGTTGCAAACCGCCGTTTAATTGATGCTGTGTCTTGCGCCACTTTTCCCTTTGAGACTGGGGGAACCGGGCCGTTAACACACGCAAACTTTGTTAAAAAACTGATGTTTTTCAATGTTTGCTGGCGGATTTTCCATCGCTGACTACACCTGCATTTTCCACCGCTGTTACTAAACATGGTGTAGAATATTTCATTCCCACTGTGAGACTGCCAGTTTTCGCACGTGTGCGGCGCCTCAACGCGGTAAAATTGGCTACAGCTAAGGAGGAGTTCACTACCATGGAGCGTCTGGGTATAGTGAGGCGTTCCAACAGCTCGTGGGCCTCGCCGCTTCACATGGTGCCCATGGCGAATGGGTCGTGGCGGCCTTGCGGCGACTTTCGCCGTTTGAACAATGTCACCGCGAATGACCGCTATCCCATCCCCCACATACAGGACTTCTCCATACGCCTGACGGGTACCACTATTTTCTCTAAGGTGGACCTGGTGCGCGGCTATCATCAGGTTCCTGTGCATGCAGAGGACGTGCCCAAGATGCAGTGATCACCCCATTTGGGCTTTTTGAGTTCATGCGCAAGCCTTTTGGCTTGAAGTGGGCAGTGCAAACCTTTCAGAGGCTGATGGACTCGGTGTTGCTTGACCTTGGTTTCGTGTTCGTTTATCTCGACGACATATTGGTGGCCAGTCCGTCGACTGAAGAGCACCTGGTGCACCTGGTGCACCTGAAACAAGTTTTCCGTCATCTGGACCAACACGGTCTGTTAGTCAACCCGGCCAAGTGTCAATTTGGACTGCCCGTGATTGACTTCTTGGGCCGCCGCATTTCGCCACAAGGCGCGGTTCCATTGCCTTCTAAGGTGCAAGCGGTGGCGGAATTTCCCCGACCAGTCTCTGTCAAGGCATTGCAGGAGTTCTTAGGCATGGTGAATTCTTATAACCGTTTCCTCCCTCGTGCTGCCCACCTCCTTCAGCCACTTTACAGAGCCCTGCAGCTTAAGAAGGCAAACGACCCTGTCGACTGGACTCCCAAACGTGTCCAGGCCTTTGACGGAGCTATGCGCGCCCTGGCTAGCGCTGCCGTCCTCGTCCATCCTACACCCACGGCATCCATAGCTTTAACAACCAACGCGTCTGACATAGCCGTGGGAGCGGTGGTTGAACAGCGTGTGAGTGTCAGCCACTCGCATTTTTTAGCCGCAAATTGCGAGATAGCAAGCACAAGTACAGTGTTTTTGACCGGGAGTTGCTGGCCCTGCACCTTGCAACCCGTCATTTCCACTTCCTGCTGGAAGGTCGGTCCTTCACGGCTTATGTGGATCATAAACCGCTGACTTTGACCATGTCCAAGGTGACTGAGCCGTGGTCTGCTCGTCAGCAGCACCACCTGGTGGCCATCTCTGAGTTCACAACGGACATTCAGCATGTGGCTGGGAAGTCCAACCCTGTTGCTGATTGTCTGTCACCTGTGCTGGTGTGTCTTGTGCACCTCAGGGTTGATTTCTCCACTATGGCTGCTGACCAGCTCAGCAACCCGGATGTCCTTGCCCTTAGATCAGTGCGTACTGGCCTCAAGCTAGAGGATGCTGTGATGCAGGAAGGCAGTCCTGCCCTCCTCTGCGATGTCTCCACTGGCCGTTCCCGGCCCGTTGTTCCAGTGGCCTGGTGCCGTCAGGTTTTGGATTCGATTCACTCCCTCTCACACTCTGGAGTTCGGGCGTCAGTGAAGTTAGTTGGTTCCAAGTTCGTCTGGCCTGGCCTCCGCAAGGACGTCAAGGGGTGGGCGGCTGCATGTGTGGCGTACCAGCGTGCTAAGGTCCACCAGCACACTAAGTCACCCCTCGAACCGTTTCCGATCCCGGCCAGGCGTTTCGACCACGTGCATGTAGACCTAGTGGGCCCTCTACCTTCTTCACAGGGTTATACGCACCTGCTCACAATGGTGGATTGGACCACCAGGAGGCCAGAGGCTGCCCCTCTGTCTTCCACTACATCCTCAGACGTTGTACGCGCGTTTCTTTCCTCCTGGGTCGCCCGTTTCGGCACTCCATCAGATATCACCTCAGACAGGGGTCCCCAGTTTGTGTCAGAGCTCTGGTCGGCACTTGCGCAATCATTGGGTGTGCAGGTGCACCGCACTACCGCATACCACCCTCAGGTTAACAGCTTGTGTGAACAATTTCACCGGTCACTCAAGGCAGCGCTGCGCGCTGTGCTCTCTGGTGGTAACTGGTTGGACTGTTTACCTTGGGTTATGTTCAGGTTGCGTTCAGCTCCTAAGGAGGACCTCAACACTTTGCCCACTGAGCTGGTTCTCTGTCAGCCACTCCGCGTCCCTGGGAAATTTTTGTCTGGGAGCTCCGCTCCTCGACCCCATTCGGCCGTTTATCCTTTTTTGTCCAACAGCACTCAGGTTCCAGGCCCTGTTCACCACTGTTTTCCGCGGTCGTTCGTGCTTGCGGAGCTCATGTTGGCTCGTTTTGTTTTCGTACGACATGATGCTCACCGCTCGCCCCTTCAACCCCCATACAATAGACCATTTCGGGTTCTTGAGACGGGTCCTAAGGGTTTTGTGCTGTATATGGGTGGGCGTAGGGAGCGTGTCACGCTTGATAGGCTTAAACCGGCACACAGGGTGGCAGACGAAGTCGTGTTTCCGGCCCAGCTTCCCTGTCGAGGTCACCCTCCTTCCAGGACCCCGGCAGTGTCTTCACAGGTTCAGTGTTCTGCTTTTCAGCTGGCATTGGACTGTGTTCCTCCTGCTGTTTCGGCTGACACATGGTGCAGCCGTTATGGCAGGCTGCTTAAGACTCCAGTGAGAGACTGATTTTCTTTCCAGGAGTCCCTTCTGGGTGTTCGGGGGGGGCGGACACTAGGGGCTATGTCTCTCACCCAGCAGGTTGTGAGCTGGGGGCATGGTTTACGTTTCTGGGTTTTCTGGTGCAATGTTGTTCCTGTTCCAGTTTGGTTTTGGAGCTGAGGAATAAAGTTTGAACTCGCCTTCGTCTCCTGTGCTTTTCCTCATCCTGCCACAACGTCACTAAAACCGTCATTTGACTCACCACATATCCAAAAATGACAATTGCAGACATGTAATAAAGTCTTTACTCGTTACAACTGAAGTTACAGATATCTCAAATGTCATTTTGATCCGCCAGGATTGCTGCAATGACGTTGATAGGTGGCTTCCCATTACCTGCCCAAATGTACTGGAGGAAAACGGGAGAATAGCATCGTTGTTCGCAGGAGAAATGGCAGTTGCTGTTGTGGCTAAAATAAAATTCCAGCGAGTTCTTCAGGATGCTCTGCCATGCTATAGTTTGAGCTGGCGTGCGTATGACAACATTTTTCAACATTGAATACTTGGTCCGTATATAGCATGCCTGTCTACAGCAAGTCCCTCCTCCTAATTTCCGTCTCTTCTGACATAGACGTCTGTAACATCATTTCACCTAAACTTTTTTTTGGTCATTTCGCTTAATCAAAACTTTGGTTAGAGATATCTGTAACGTAATAGCAGATATCCGCAATTGTATTTTGGATATCGACAATTCCCGTTGGAGGTATCCACAAAGACAATTTTGACTAGTCACGAATTGCAGTTGGGGATGTCTGTGTGGTTTTGACTAGTCGAAACATCATTTTGGATATCTACAAACTACAAAATAAATATCTTTAATTGAGGGGGAGTTGAAGATATCTTGGATTACAGATAGTCACAATTTAGTTTCAGATATCCACAATTCACATGGCAGATATTCAAAACTGAATTAGAGATAACCGTATTGAGAAACCCCATACACATGAATAGGGAAGTGACGTCATTTCCCTTAGGAAGAACTCAGTTGTGGATATCCGAAACATTCGTTATGACTAGGAAGAATTGAGTTACAGAAATCTGTTACACATATCCAGAATAGCGATTAAATGTTAAAATGGCTTGCCATAACCTGTGTTGACACTGTGTTGGTTTGTCGCTTAATAGCAATATCTGCTGGATTTCAAAAATCATTGCAGGCAACCTGGATAAAGAGTGGGGAGAGAGAATTATCTGGGTTCATCCATTCTGAGTGGACACCTAATGAGTGATAAATGGTCCTGTTTACATAACCAGGTGATAATAAAGCGCAAACTGAATGAAAGAGAAGTGTATATATTCCAATTGATTTGAATATAACCAAAATAATGACTATGACTAATACAGTATGTCAAATGCAGAATTTACAAAAATCCTTTTTGAAAGGAAGTATAAGTGAAAAACGTGAAATCAAGGGGAAAGTTTTGTTAAAGTCATTGAGCAAACTTGTGAAAGTGGGAGTGATTTTGTACTTGTATGTGATGGGAGAAGGCAGGGATTACATATTTTTATTAAGAAATATAGGGGGTTAGGTTAATTGGTCACTTTAAATTCCCCGTAGGTGTGAATGTGAGTGTGGATGGTTGTTTGTCTCTATATGTCAGCCCTGCAATGAACTGGCGACTTGTCCAGGGTGACCCCGCCTTCGCCCGAAGATGCTGAGATAGGCTCCAGCCCCCACCGCAACCCCTAACGGGATAAGCGGTAGAAAATGGATGGATGGATGGATATAATTTTTTGTAGCATGTTGGAGCCAAGGCAATTGTTTCTTTGAGACCATTTCCCCTGCTCTGACAGATATCGCTGGACATCAATGATGGTATCTGCGGTTGCATTGGAATTCATTCTGCTTTCTTAAACTTCCATATCCAGCTGCTGCCACAAGTTGTTATATAAGAAAACACAGTACTTCTTTGTTAGTCATTAATTACAAATCACATGACATGACTTGCAAGAAAATTAAAATACAAATAAACAGCAATAACAATTACATTACATGCCCAAACTGGGTGCTGATGGTAAATGTTGTAATGCAGGTCCAGGCTGTGCTTCTTACAATGATGTTCCGGTAGAATCTGATGGGGTAGGCTCAGGGCTCCTCATTTCAGCAGCACATTCAGCTTTTAGACGTTTTACTGAGTCTTTGGCTTTAGATGAACTTAGAGAGCCAAGACTTTTGCATCTGGGGTCCAGCAGTGTTGCAAGTGTCATCACACTTAATGATTCCAGACTGCACAGAGTATATGTGTCTCTTCTTTGAACCCCTCATCTTCTACAATGCTAAGCAGCTGACAGTCTTAAATGATCATGTTCACCACACCCAAATCCACTGCTTGCTTTCTAGAAGCTTGGAATCCAAAAGGGAAATGTATGTTTGTTAATATTGAATGGAATGCCTTTAATAATATGCACTACTTAACAATAAAGGAAAGGTTTTAACGTTTTTTGTGAGAATTTCAACATACCTGAGTTCATCACCGGAGTATTTACAAACAATATTTAGAGTGCTCTGTAATGTCTCAGCATAGATGAAGTGCTCCTCTTTATGTAAGACAGCTCTGTGAAGCAGAGCCGACGTTTACCTGCAAATAAAATTATGTTAATTAATGTGAAAAAATAATTCAAATGAAGAGTCCATCAGAAGTGAATTGGAACATAATTAACTCAGATGAATACTGAGCAAAAGTGGAAACAGGAAAGGAAAAACATTTATCTTATTTGGCGTTATAAGATCAAAATTATTCCAGACTGGAGAAAATTTCCTTTTTCTCGAGATTACATAATATCAGTGGGTGATGGGCCCAAAAAACCCACATCGACAATACCAAACAAACCTTCCTCTCCTACTTTCAGCACGAATGCATGAAAGTCGAAAGTTGCACTTCCTGATAAACACAATTTGGCGCCTCACCGCCATACGACTCAGCTGCTGTGTCGGTCACGTGATTTTCCTTAAACCGATATACACACACGGGGTTCCGCTCTTTGTTCTTCACACACGCACCGACTATTCGGTATTGTTTGACCCATAACTATTCTGAACCTTTCCTTGTGTGTTTGAACGCACTTTAGAGCAGATGTTTGTCACACACCTGTAGTGACTTTTGTGGTAAGCGTTATAGTCGTCGAAATGTGTCACGTGAACGAGCACTCGCGTACTTGTGCGCAAGCTGCTAGCTAGATAGCTACTTTAAGCTTTCTGAAGGGATTTTAACAATCGATGTTATGCAGTTGATACTATAGCTAACCTCCGAATAATTTTCGTTTTACTGTTTTGTGGACGATACTTGCCTGAGGAAATATTACTTGGAAAGCTAGAAGTTAGAGACGGTCAGCTCTATGGGACCTTCCTATGGTGACCTTCGACAGTTGGGTCTGCGTCTCATTTTTTGACTCTACAACTCATGTGAATGGACAGTAAATACATCAGGCAAGAGAACGGACCTATGAACCATGTCAGCTACGTTACAATCCCTCTTTCAGCGCTTTTAGCTGGACATGTAATTGGGTTTTCGGTGTTGTGATCACTTAAGAGAATGACTCGCCGGTCACTCGTCATGAACTTACATCGCCTTGGTAATCGAGCTGTCAGCTTGCTGTATGGAAACCCCCTTCGTCCCTTCCGTACTTCAGTATACAATGCCCTATCGCAGCCTAAGTCTGTATTCAAGCCGGAGAGAGTGGCTGTGGTTACAAAGACTACGCGCTATGAGTTTGAGCAGCAACGGTATCGCTATGCCGGGCTCTCGGAGGAGGACTTAAAACAGCTGGTAAGGTGTCTGCCAGGCATCTAACCTCCCAGTCAGAAAAAAATATTGATTGATTTGTGTCTTTTGCTATGTTTGATTTGCAGCTCGCCATGAAGGGGTCCAGCTATAGCGGCCTGCTTGAAAGGCATAACATTCACACTAACAACGTGGAGCACATTGTGAAGAGCCTGCGGTAAGATGTGGCCAGTCACAGCCACATTGCTGAGAATTGCACAGGGTAGTTTTAGTTTATCGTTGCAGCCAGGACCCTCTTTGTGACCGATTGTGTTATAATACTGTGATTGCAGGAGAGAAGGCATTTGGGTACAAGTAATGAAGAGGGGAGAGTATGATGAAGAAGTAGTGCGATGGGCAGATGCCATTATCAGTGCTGGAGGTAGAATTTTACAGTATTTGGTTTTGCACTCCATAAAACAAGTGTGACACTGATTTCTTACAGATACAGTGTCAAGGTAGTACATTTCTGTTCAATATCAAAACTGTTTGTTTGAATAAATAAACACTGTGTAAAAGAATCTTTAACACCAACTTTTGTGTCCGGGCATGATGTTCACAATGACAACGACTTAAACTTATTCAATCCAGGGGGCAAAAAGGCACACAAACAAAGGCTTCAAACACACAGTGCAAGTTCTCTGACTTTGTTTTGTCAGGGGATGGGACAATGCTACTTGTTGCCAGTAAGGTTTTAAGCAAGGACAAACCAGTTGTCGGAGTCAACACAGACCCTGAGAGGTAAAGTGCTTGGATTTTTATGTTATATGTAAAAGGATAATATAGTTCTGATATACTCCAGGTGTTTGAAATTCACACTTCCATCACCTTAACCCTATAATTCATGTCATTAGTCCACATGTTACTATTGAACAGTCCTTTATTCATCCGACTTCATTACATTTGTCTTGCTCTATATAAAGGTCAGAAGGTCACCTATGTCTGCCTGTCCGGTACACTTGTGCCTTCCCAGAGGCACTGGAGAAACTCTGCCGTGGTGAGTTCAGGTGCGTGCCAACCCACAAACAATCTGCACAACACTGAGCATCTTTTTGCAACTTGTGAGTGATGACCTATGAGTGAGTGAACTTCTAAGCTCCTGTAATTCCTTACTACTGTTGGTAAATGACTCGGGGCTGTTGCTCGTCTTAAAGCTAAGAGTTCAAGACCAGTTTAAACCTGTTTTGTCTGAAATAAGTTGCATGGTCTCTAAATCCCCACTGTGGTTTCTCTTAGAGTAGCCGAAATAGCTTATATCCAGTTACTGCATCTTGTAGAAATGTCTAAATTTGCTACTCGGGCTGTTTTTATTGAAGTGTTATTTGTAGAGGTAACACTCCCCACTGAGAATTGATTTAGAGCTTTTGAGGTGTAAAAAGATAATAATACCTGTATACATTTGTGTTGTTATTTAAAAAACTGTTACATTAAAACAGTCGACATGAAACAGGCATTAACTATACTTCACAATACTACATGTAACTTAGCTCAGATTTACTGTTCCTTTGGCTCAATTTAATTTCAGTTGGTAATATTTCTAAAAATAAAAATGTGTTACTTTGAATTTAGTTATGAAGACAATTCTAACATCCTGAAGGTGGCATTGCAGTACAGTGTAGGAAATTCGGTTTAATTTTTACACTTTTATTTGTTATGGCTGAACTCCTGCCACAATTAGTCAGAGTATCTTCTTTGGCATACTTGTTTTGATTTCTGAATGTGCCAAAAAATCACTAGCACAGTATTTCAATAAACACTGATGGTTTCTTAGGGAATGTAAATTAGCTTTGAAATGCTAATTAACATATTTTAAACTACATTATTCCATTGAGAAAATTTAACCTACACCTACCTACCTGAGTAGCCACACGTTTCCCATCAGATCGCTGCACCGTAACAAGATGATCATTGTTGACCAAGTCACTTGACTTATCAGTGGTTTTCATTTTGTTAATGCCTGTTGCGTTGTTTTCAGTAAACTCACTTAAGGCTTGAGAGTTCTTGAAAAATGGTCCACTGGTATAGCTGATGGTTCTCTGCTTCCCTTGTTCAGGTGGTTGTGGCGTCAGAGGATCCGTCTGTACTTGGAGGGCACAGGAATCAACCCCACTCCTGTGGACCTGCATGAACAGCAGTTGAGCCTGGAGCAGCACAGCCAAGCTCACCGCATCCACACCATGGGCATTGAGCAGCGTACGATTCTCCCATCACGTATGCCTGTCTGTCTGTGTCCTCCTGCCAGACTATGATGAAATATACAGATTAGATTGACTACAGAGGCAGAATAATGTGATCATTAGGGAAGCTACTGTTTTTGTTTTCTACATCTAATGCAGTGCTGTGTTGTTTTTCAGGGGCAGGAATACCACATGAGAGTTTCTCCAAGCCTAGTCTCCTCCCTATCAGAAGCCTGAATGAAATTTTCATCGGAGAGTCTTTGTCCTCCAGGTACTTCTGTCTGTCAGATGGGTGCATGTCCACTTCCATCTAAATAGGGCGGACCTGTGACTGTGTGCATGTTGTAACCCTCTTTAATCCCCCTTTCACCACCACAACCATGCTTGTTTCTCCAACACTCATCAGAAGAATCTCTGTCCACCACAGGGGGAAGTTAAAACCCCATGTTAACCTCTTGCTTCGTAGGGCTTCCTACTATGAGATTTCTGTGGATGATGGCCCATGGGAGAAGCAGAAGAGTTCAGGACTTAGCATTTGCACAGGAACAGGATCCAAGGCCTGGTAAATGTCAAATGCCAGCTTTACATTAAATATTTCATGTTAAATCTCATCTACTTTAAGATTTTCAAAACTATTACATTTTTCCCTTCCTAATACTAATTTGAATATTTGAGGTTCGAGTTTTGACCAAGACCAAGAACTGATCTAATACTAGTATGTAAAGAAAATATGCATTTAATGAACATGAATAGTCGTAATATTACAAGCTACAAAAATTGGATTAAACATTTGTTTTTACAATTCGTCCATTTTTATCTTCCTTTCCTTGATAAACTCATTGTGCTCTTCAGCATGATGTGACTTCAAATGATTTAAATGTTGTTGGGTTTGAATTTGAAAACGCTGATTCCTAGATTGAAAGCTGTTTTACTGGAAGGACTTTGCAGTGTAACATTTTGCTATAGTGCTGACACTTTGTTAACTCTGGCTAGCCTCAGAGTACAAATCACTGAAATCAATTATTTTCCTTCCCTAAATAGTAGTTGATAGTTTCAGCACTTTCATAGTGGTGAAGATCTGATTTCACAGACTGGAACCGTTTGTATAAAAAAAATTATAAATGATGTGACATTGGATCGGTCAAAAGACACCTGATGTGTAATTTTTTTTGCCATATTCTAGGCATTTCTGATGCTGGAACAAATGTAGTCTGCTGTGTGCCAAACTATTCACTGCTACCCTCAGTAGCAACTGTAGTTAATATAGCTGATTGACAGCCTTTTCATTTTAGAAGAGTTGGTTTAACGTGTTTAATCCTGCAGTGTCTCCTTTGGTCACTGCTCTGCTCGGTTAAAGATGGCTTAAAGGTAAATATTAGTAATTCAATTAAAAACGTGTGCAATTGCTGCCTTTGAAGATGAATTATAATATAACTGTAGTCTGCGTTTTGCTGAAAAATGGTCTGGGTGCTGCACTGCATTCACAGTTGAGTTTCTGCCTTTTCATTCTGTCAATATCACTACTGTCCAATATAGAGAAAATGATTTTTTGACACTTGTGAATGGATTAGAAATAAGAATATAATTTGTTATGAGAATCAGTAGTTTCTTTCTGTCTTGATCCTCAGGTCATATAATATCAACAAACTTGCTGAACAAGCTGTGGAGGAGGTTCTGAAAATTGGTACGCATGCAGATTTTGATGCCAAAATCCCTTTGAAACTAAAATAAGGTTTTCTCTCCAAATCATCACCTGACTGACCGACAATCAACATGTCTTCCTCTTCAGGAAAATCTCAGACAGGTCTTGATATTTCACTTAACCGTGACTTTATTGAAAAGGGTGAGTTGCTAATGCTATGTTGACTCTTGTACATTTTTAGGCTGTTTTATTTGACAGTAGTGTGTGTTTGTCTAGTTACTGATGAGTACAACGAGTCTCTGGTCTTCAGTCCGGACGACAGTCGTTTGTTCTACAGCATCAGGGAGCCCATCGTCAACAGAGTATTCTCCAGCAGTCAGCAGAGAGGCTTCGCCAGCAAGTCAGTATCAGCATACCTCCACCACAGTAGAATGGTCAGGTGTTTACCATATTCACTATTCTGGGATCTAAATCCATATAGTCTCCCAGAATGTCTCAGTAGTTGCACGTTGCATTGAAGATCAGAGTGTATACCCATAGAAATTATTTATACTGATTACAGAGCTGTTGGATTATACATGGACCTTATTGCTTTCTATTAAGAATTTGTTAATGTCCATTTTTATTAGGATTTAAATAATATCAAAGTTTTTTTTGAGTTAATACATAATGTGATTAATTAGATAACAAAATATTTTTTTTTTTTTAGTCTGACTAATTTGTATGCCAATTAGGTCAACTCTAAAAAACTCTTTTTTTAGTAGTCTTTGAGTAAATAAATGGATCTAGAATCTGAATCTGATGTGGATTGGCACCAAAATAAAATAACATGAACCTTAAAAAATGTAAAATAAACACCTAATTCTCATCTAAATACATTAAAATGTTTTGAGTTACCTTGGTAAAATACAAACACAAATAGACTGCTGTTTGTTGGCCGAGATTTTGTGAGTTGAGGCTGTGAAGATGTAGCTTGTTGACTGTTGTGATGCCTCTGTTGGTTTAGGGTGTGCGTCCGATCCCGGTGTTGGGATGCCTGCATGGTGGTCGACGGTGGGACTTCATTTGAATTTAATGATGGCGCCATCGCTACAATTATCATGAGTGAGGAGGATCAACTGCGGACAGTCCTTCTAGAAAACTAAGATGGATCCATATCACATGACACATAGTCAGTATCCAGAGGGAAGAACTAGTTTTTGGCTCTTAGCCTCCCCAAATGTTGGGGTTTTTTTTTTGGTTTTTTTTATCTCCATCCCATTATCTGCAGGTTATAACGGCTCCACTGGACTGTAAACCACTATATCGATTGTATGTCAAACGATTTTACTGTCTCTCACCGCATCAAATCAACAGTCTAAAAATAGAGAAAGGGATGAGATCAGTAAAAAAAAAAAATTCAGTTTAAATGATCAGTTTTCCAGCCATTTGGGTCCCAAGAAAAGAAGTGCACCAAAAAGAGAACTCCATGCTCACAGGAGTAGTTTGCCACATTTTACAGGTCAAAAGATTGTCTTGTAACCTCTTACAGATGCAGACTTGCCGGATATTTTACAACAATCCAGTTTGAAAACCTCTTGACATTAATGTTTGATCCAGTGCTGTAAAAGAAGAGGGTGAAAAATGGGGGGGGCAAGCTATACACACTTCCTACTATGTAATTCCATTTGTTCATAGAAACACTTGTTAAACCAGAAGGTGTTCTTTCTAGGGATTGTGATCAAGAAATATTCAAAAATGTACAGTGTACCGTGGCTCCCGAAAATACTGTCCGTATTTTAGGATGTTTTGTTTTAAATTTGGTTAAAGTTATCTAAAAACAAAATGTCTTGTGCTTTTATTTTTAACTCATTGCTGCTTGTATTAACCACAGTAGATGTTTTAAAGTACAGTATTTTGTCTTGGGTAAACATGAGAAGGTTATTTGGATATGAGCAAAGATGTTTTTTTTTTGTGGCCAACCCTGTCATTCAACGGGTGAGCTCCCCATTGCTCAGTCTAAGCAGCTTATTTTATAAAAAAAATTTTATACTGTTTTAAACATTCTCTTTTGAGAAAAAGTCATTATTGTAGCTGTTCAACCAATAACATTAGCCGTGAAAACAAAAGTCTTCAGCTTCTCCATATGTTTAGATTAATGTTATGCTGGACAGAGGAACAAGGGGGGATCTAGATGTGATTGAAGAGGGATATCACAGGAGTTTTGCTTTAATCAATAAGGAATTACACCCATAATACATAGTATTATAATAATACAAGTATTGTTTTAAATACTTAACACTTTTGTATTCATTCATTAAACTCAGTAGGGAGAAGTAAAGATGTTTCATTAAAGTTTAATCTGTTTGGTGTGATTGAAATGGCAAACATACAGCACATCTATGCTCACATAACAAGCTTATTAAAGCAGATAGACTGAATTAACATGTACATTAACAATTACCTGTTACAGCAGCACTTAGCAATAATGTGATGCAGGAAAGAAGGCCCACTGGTTTGAAAACTCAAGATCCAGATCCTTGGTTTTACATTAAAATCTCTAAAACCTACTAAAAATAGGCTGCTGTCTCAATATTATACCAAATGTCTGCATGTGAGAAACCAACATCCTCATTTCAATCATGTTTCCCTTAAAATGTTTTTAACATCATTAGAACCTAAAACAGATTCAAAAATCTACTTAGTTTGTAAACATATTCCAACAAGAACTGGACTTAATACCCAGAGGATTTTCCTATAAAGTGTCACTTTTCTCCACAAGCTTTTGGGTTCGATACTTTCATGTAGAATGAGAAGGCTGTCAGTTTTCAAGTGTTATTGCCAATGTTTCTATAAGCCTGCATACCATTATTGTAGGGAGGCTACATACCCATTGCAGCAGGTCTGACACCCAGAAGCATCCAGAACACACAGAAAAATTAGAAATTACAAGCAAGGGCATGATTTGGAGGCCAAGAGGGCTTATTTTGAGTCTATATAATTCTTTTGTCCCTGAAAATCCAACTCATTCTGCCTATATAAAGCTTTTTCCAGGACGTGACCTTTTGTTAAACAATACATTTTGTGTTGCTACCTTTTTTAGCAACAATGAACATTGAAACATGGCTCAAATACTGCACGATTGGTTGGCTGCAATACTGCAGGATAAAACACTCAATGAAAGAAATTAACCAAAAAAAAGTGAAGTTGGTGCAGCTGTTATAATTTGATCCTCAGTCGGCACTTCTCATTCCACATGGCGCAATCGCTGAGCTTGCTAGCTGGCGTAGGCCGGGCGATACTTGAGAATGGCCTGGAGTTGATGGAAACATGAGGCATCTCCTCCTTCAGAGTGGGCAGATGGCTGTTATGTACGATGCCAAACACATCCAACAGGCACAATGCAGGGAACATCTGATCCACGTCACTGGAAGTGAGGGTCAACAGTACAACATTTTGAACTCAACAAAAATTAAAAAAAAAAAAGCAGCAGTGGGGGCTATGGTTTGTTGTTTAACACCTGGAAAAAAAACTGACTGGATATTAGGGAGGTAAAAATTAAATGATTAGAAAACAAATTGCTAAATTAATGTCACTCATCCATTCGACAGAGACGTTGAAATTAATCAATACACGTTTCAACAGTATTTTTAACAGCAGGGGGCGCTGACGCTTTACACTCTGGCTTTGAATTACATTTCCATACATACACTTAGGCTACGTTCACACTGTAGGTTTTAATGCTCAATTCCGATTTTTTTTTTTTTTGCTTGGTCGTTCACATTATAATTTAAATGCGACCGCCATCAGACTCCAGTGTAACAGTCTACGGCCCTAAAGTGACCCGCATGCACAGAGCACGTGACGACACACGCAGCACGATGTGTTTACGGAAGTGAATATGGGTGCAACTCATGTCAGCGTGTATGTATCAATTTTGAAGTTGTGCAATCGGAGCCGACAAAATTATGACCAAGTGATAAGAAGAATTTGATCTTGCCGGGTCCCGCCTCCTCCAGCGCTTGTTAGGTCGTCACATGTCAATGACGTAAAAGTCGGATGAAACGCGACATTCCTGTTCAGACTGAGGTCGCATTGCAAACGTCAGATATGTATTCGATCTAGGACCTCATATGAAAGTAGCCTGGGTCTGATTTGAAAAAAAAACAAAACGGATTTGTGCTGTTCAGACTGTCATAAAAATAAATCTGAAATAGGTCACATATGGGCAAAAAGGTACGATTTGGGACACTTTTGCCTGCAGTGTGAACGTAGCCTTAGTAGCCAGAGAGTTAACAACAATAGCAACAGTAGCTAGGGACGACGTACAACCTGAGGATGCCAAAACTGTTTACGTTTCTCATCAAAACCTAATATGGCGACATTTTATTTACCCTTGCATAATGGTCATTTTCCTGATTCAACCTTGAAAACAACAACCTTAACCTTAACCTGTAACCTTATGCTACCTTGTTTGTTTCCAGCCAGATTTCAACACTGTACTTCTTACAAAGATTTGGTAATCTTACTACAGTTGCTATGAGCAACAGCTAGAGCTGACATTTTTTCCTCAACCTGCAGACAGTTGAAGGTTCTGCATTTTGGTCTCGTTTGATGCACAGTGCTGATGTGCTTGACTGTTGAGGTTGTGTTCCCCTCTTTGCAAGAAAGGAAGTGACTCCACTAAAAAGATATAGTGTTACGTTACAGGACACATGATACACAATAAAGAGACAATAGACTTAAACATGTTTCTGTCCTGCTCCACAGACAGAGTGATGTAAAGTCTTTCCTCACACTGCCATACAGCTCTTCAACTCCTCCCAGCATTGGAGGGGTGAAATGGACTGTGAGTGTCCATTGGACACACCATAGACTCCATTGGAAACTTACACTACTGGATTTTATGGACACTTCATCGAAGAGACTCGACTCACAATTGCACAGTGTAGTAAGCCTTATTATTGCACATAACTTTATAGCTGTCATTTGCACTATAGAGACAGATTCATTCATTCCCAATCTCTTGGTCATGTGATCATTTATTAATATGCTAATTTACTCATTTTTCTTCTATTTATACCTTCAACATTATATCTACTCCGGCAGCACAATATTTTTCAATTTTCAGTTTTTTTGTTTTAAAATCCCACTTTTATGTCTGCTGTTTTCTTGTATGTATACATATTGGCACTGGCATTGATGCTGCTAATGGATACCAGAATTTCCTTTGGGAATAATAAATTATCTATCAATCCCATCCATCATTGATTTTTGGGTTTTGAAAAAAGTGGAACTAGGTCCTTAGCAGAACTGGGTTTCAATCCCCATCCCAAAACAACATTCACAGTGCTACACTTAATTAAAGCCAAACCAAGATATTGGGTTGGCCGATATAAGCCTATCACAGATATATTGTCATCAGCTTATCGGTCACCAAAATATCAAAACATATGTTTTTAAAGAACACATTGCAGGCACAGATGAGGTGATTTATATTAGATTTCCAATTAGGGTTACGGTTTCAGTGCACCGCTGTCATTTCATTATTAATCTGTAAAATATTCTGCCTCTATTGCATATTTTTACAAATATTTGATAACCTCATTTGAGGTATCACTTCTAAATATTTGTATGTATCAGCTAATATCGGATATCGGAAATTTTTACTCCCTGATATCAGTATCTGCTCCAAAAATTTAATTTCTGACTCTAGTCTTAATGTCGTTTCAGATCTCTGCAACTGCTATTTGGATTAGTCAAAGTGGCATTAGAAATACATGGAACTTTCAATTAGAACAGGGTGCAAGTGTCATTTTCAGTGAGAGCATTGTAAATCAGCCCTGACTAGTCAAAATTCAATTACAGATATCAGCCATTTCACTTGTCAGAATAATGTAAATATTTCGAATAAAACTTATGATTACTTACACTATAATTACATTTAGTCAGATTGATGTTGATTTCTTTAGACTTACTACCAAATAGTCAAATTTAGGGCACACTCACATTTGACCCAGTTGTTTCATATCATGCTGTGGATTTGTCGATTAAGCAATGTGATGATTCCAGCATGTCGTGCTTAAACACGGTACGGAGCACTCACACTCGTTTAACAATCCAGACTTTGTGAGTCAAGCGTGCTTGGGCATGGTACGGATGATCTAGTGTGAGTGCGCCCTTAGTTAATACATGTTAAAACAGCTGACAGGGGACCCCAGCAGGGGAACTTACGTGAGAGCAGCCAGGTGAATCTGATAACAGCGACTCAGGGACAGATGCAACAGGTGCTTCAGTTGTTTGAGGATGAGGAAGCAGTCGGCCATCAGTAGAGTACTGTCACTGTAATGCAGAGGAAGCAGGCTGAGTACTATGTTACAGACACAAATCTAAGGCTGTATTAATTTTTTCTTATAGAGTCAGCTGCCTATTAAACATCTAGCGGCCTTACTGCAAGATGGTACAGCACTGAAATTGACAAATATTGCTGCTTTTTGTACCAACATATTCTCAATTTCAATGTCAAACAATGGACTCCATGTATCCAGTTCCCCAGACTCTCTCTTGTTAACACAGAAGAGCTTGAAATTGAGTGTGCTACTACTCAAAGAGCACAATCTTACCTTAAATCTAAAGTTTGAATGTAAGGGCATCTGGTCACCAGCACCTTCACATCTGTTAAAAAAAATATC
>KV751396.1:270038-321928 GCA_001698575.1 Mola mola
CATTGATTTAACTGTTCATTTTCATTCTTTTCCCTTTGAATTTGGAACAGTATTAAACTGAGTAATCAAACAGAATTCCATTCTTTCCCTGTGAGTTTCAACCAAGAGGCTTATGCCACTGTTTTCTAACAATGGTGTTTGCTGTTGAATCTAAATTTCAAGCCATTTTTTTTGCCATAGTAGACTGAATAATCCATGATTCCAACAAAAGTGGCTTGCTTATATGACAGTTGTCCAGAAGCATTGTTGGAAACACAGGAAACAAGTGGCTGCTTGTTTCTGTATAAAATAAGTCTAGGATTGCATTCAACAATTAATAAGAAAACAACATTTTCAAAATACTCACTAGTTTGCTATGTTGTGTTTATTTCACATGTACTTGTACTTTTCTTGTGAATGTTTACATGCAAATGCATAATTGGCCACCTAAATAAAATCAGATTCATCAAGCATACATATTGGGTAGTAGTATCATTAAGTGTTTTTGAATTTTCAGGCTGTTTGAAAGTTGGATAGTTTTACTTTGTGTACTCTGCTATGCATTTTAACCCTTTTTTATTCTTTCTTTTGAAATTGTGCTCAATGATAGAATATAAAGCATACTGTATGTTCATATTTATGTACCTTCTTATGCTGTTAGTACAGTGATATTATACAAAGTGCCAGATACCCAGTGGCTGGATAGTAGGCAGTAAAAGGTTAATCTCATTCCCCAAAAATAATCACCCAAAAGTGAACCTTTGGCCACTGGTGACCCTGAGTGTCCGGGGTTGCGCTTGAAAATCCAGTTTAAAATTAATCTTTTTATGAACTGGATGATGTGATTTGTCATTTGATCACATTGAAAAAGCTGTATGTTTTCTGGCTGTTGTAGGACAATGATTATTTATTCTTAAGTCTGCTGTGCATCTTTATAGTGCAGCTAGCAGCTCCCTTCTGTGAGTCAAGCTATGTTCTCAATTGTGGGACAAAAGTATGTGTTTTTTAATCTTGTTTGGCACACTTCACATTTGGACATCATGGTTGATGGGATTAAATGCATTATTGCTACTGGAATAAGATAAAGCCATATTATATGCTTTAGATAAACAGGCATGATGGATTATTTTTGGAAGAAGAGCTTATGAATTGAATATGCTTAACTAATTTCTTTGGCAATTTGTTTTATTTTCACCTAATTAATATATATTAAATGAACTATTGTGCCTTTATATGACAGACTGTAAATACTGCCCGTCCGATGTATCAGCTGCAGGTAAACCAGTATTTGTGTATATGTTGATTGGTTACAAGAAATTATAAAATCAAACCACTATTTCTTCACATTAATAGGCCAATGTTATGCTAACATATGTCATAGCACTAAAGACAAAATAATACATTTTGTAACATATCACAAAATTTCAGATCTTTTTCATGGCAGCCATATTGGCATGAACTACTGGGTAAAAGCAGGTTTAGTTAATAAAAATCAAATGTTGTGTTGAACCTTAACAAGTCTGACTGGTTGACATGGCATTTTATGTCACCTTGTCATTCAGTTTCCTAGCAGTTTGAGAAAACAAGTCCCAGTCCCAATATCCACCTTAATGCATGAAACCCTGGTGAGAACTTACTTGAGGAAGGCCGCAAACAGTATCATTAGGCATCACTGAAAAGAAAAGATTGATGAATAAATTAAGTGAAACATGTCGCATGTCCTTGAATTGAATGTGTGATCACCCTTATTGGTGCTCTGATTTTTGAAAATATGCAACAACAATGCCTTCTTGAATGCCCCTAAATAACAGATAAATTAAGAAGTGTCCTTGAAGGTGCAGATAAAATGCAATAAAGTGTCATCTAGAGTCCGGACAAGCATGGGGCCCACTGCATGCAGTTATTGCCCTTTTAATTATTTTTTGCTCCTGGCACTCAAACATCCACCACTGTTGCCAACACTGCACTGAAGTATATGCAATTAATGTAAAACAAGATCAAATTTTATTTGTATAGCCCAAAATCAGAAATTAAAAATGGTCTCACTTGGCTTTCACAAAGAAATCTTATTAAGAAGATTTCTATCTGCTCACAATCAGTACAGATGTAATGTTCATACATGAAAAGTTCATACTCAAACCTAGACTTTTTGTAGAAATTTAGCAGCATTTTCCATTTCTACTACACATGTTATTGTGTGAAATATTGTAATAAAGCAAAGAGCAGCCAGTTTCTACCCTATGGTGTGATGGAACATGCTTTAAAGATGCCTTTCTGTTACATTGGTTACAGGATCTTGTAAGACTGGAGCAACACTAATAGGGCCGTCACAATATCAGATTATCACCATATCCTTTCATTATTGAGGCCAAATGAAGTCACAATGAAAACATTTGTGCCATCAGTCAAATCCTCAACTTTTTTTTGGAAAATGAATGACACTCAAAATATGAATATAGGTAAAATGGCAAGAGATTCTGTAACCACACCTGTACAATAGCATACAAAATAAACCTTAAAGGAGAATTCTAAGCCCTATTTTCTGGTCTTTGAGGGTCTAAAATAAAAAAAATTCAAAAAAAATCATCCACTTTTTTTTTTTTTTTTTTTTTTTTAAAATGACTCATGAATATAGGTAAAATGGCAAGAGATTCTGTAACCACACCTGTACAATAGCATACAAAATAAACCTTAAAGGAGAATTCTAAGCCCTATTTTCTGGTCTTTGAGGGTCTAAAATAAAAAAAATTCAAAAAAAATCATCCACTTTTTTTTTTTTTTTTTTTTGAAAATGACTCTGCTATGGAGTTTGATCACTCTTTCTTGACTTGGTAAGGCTATACAATGCAACAGCACAGGGCAAGATGAAATCAACATTTTTTTTTAATTTATTATTTTTTTAACTACCCTCCAATTGTTGTTGCGAGTGTCTGGTAACATGGTGAAACACTCAAGTGTTTTTGACTCAATAACTGTAAAAATACTGTATAAAACCATTGTTTGTTCAGCGTGTTTGTCCTACCTTTGCTTCTGGTGATGATGCACCTGAGACATGGCCAAGAGTATTTGTAATCTATAAATGCAGGGGTATGTGAAGTATAGTGATCCAAAAGCAGGTGTAGTCTAATGGTCTGGAAGTCATTGTAATTCATGGATCTGGGATGGATCCTAGATCCATTTATTAAATTGGATCTTAGCCTGGGCAATCCATTCTAGGATCCAAATCATAAGATCTCCTGTCCTAATGTGGGCAGAAGGGATCGTGCAGGACCACGGCAGCAGCTCCCACTGCAACTTATAAAACCTGCAGCACAAAGACTGGGGAAGAAGTAAAATTAGTATGATGTTTTGTTAATATATGGACAGTTAGAGGAGCAAAGATAGAATAGCTATATAGATTTTAATAGCTTTGTAGGTGAGTACAAGGCTTTAAAATTCTATTCTGGATTTAACAGGGAGCCAATGCAGAGAAGCCAGTAAAGGGGAAATTTGGTCTATGATGCTGGTCCTTGTCGGTACACACACTGCTGCTTTCTGAAGTAATTGAAGATTCTTAAGATCTTATTAAGGAAGCATGAACTACTTTTTCTGTTCTTTGTTGAGAAAAGATGTGCCGGATTTTAGCAATGTTACAGAGGTGAAAGAAGGCCATCATTGAAATCTGTTTTACATGTGAGTTAAAAGACAGCTCCTGGTTAAAGATATCACACCAAGGCAATGCCCTCCAAATTAACAATGTTGTTGGATAATGAGTCTCTAATGTGTTTAGGGCCCAGCAGAATTACTTCAGTTTTGTCAGAGTTTAACAGTAAAAAGTTAAGAGACATCCAGTTTTGTATGTCCATAAGACATGCCTGGAGTTTAGCTAACTGATGTGTTTCCTCTGGCTTCATTGATTAGTATAAATGTGTATCATCTGTATAGCAAGGAAAATTAAGGGATCGCTTTCTAATAATATTACCTATGAACATGAACAAACTGATATCACTCAGATAGGTAGGACTTAAGCTAGCTTTATTCAAATCCTTTACTACCAATTTAATGCCATGTGATGATCAATAGTGTTAAAAGCTGCAATGAGATCTAATAAGACTAGTACACAGATAAGTCCCTCATCAGATGCAGTGAGGAGGTCTTTTGTAATTTTCACCAATGCTGTTACTGTGTTGTGATGCTTCATAAAACCTGACTGGAAGTCCTCAAATAGACTATTACCCTGAAAAAAAATCACATAACTGTTTAGCTACTGCTTTCTCTAGAATATTTCAAAGAAAGGGGAGGTTGGATATTGGTCAATGATAACTACTGTGTATACATGTCTAAAACTATACACACCTGAAAAGTAGAAGTTCACGTGCAGTCACTTATTTTAAATACAATGTGTATTAGCTGTAGTTGATTTTTTTTTTGCCTCTGATGTACACTCAGGACTCTGATTTTGTCTCCCAGTTCACAGAGGAAAAACTGGGCCAGGCTGAGAAGACAGAGCTGGATCCTCACTTGGAGAACCTGATCACTCGGGCTGACGGAACCAAGAATTGGACTGAAAAGATCTTGAGACAAACAGAGGTGCTCCTGCAGCCCAACCCAAGTAAGAGATGACAACATTAAATGACATGTGAACCTGCCCCCACCCTCAGAGAACTTACACCTCCTCACAGCAATGTATCAGATCATATTAAGTCTTAGAAGAGACCAATTCATGAATTTCTGCTGAGTCAGAAGTACCATTTCAATTTTAAGGCAAAATGATTAAAAAAAAATGAGATTCTAAGAATTGTTAAGTTAAGATTGTAAAATCACTGAAATATAGTTTTGATTAGTGCTTATATTTAAGCAGAATGTTGAAGATTACATTTCACATTTGTTGAATTCCATACATGTTATTTGAAAAGTTTAAAACAAGCTAGTTGCAAACCCTGTCATTTTAAGCTTATGATAGTTTGCTCCACTTTAATCAAGCTCCTCTTTTTTTTTTTTTTTTTTACTCAGTGCCTCAATTTTCTTACCAAGCAACTTTTAGTCCATCTCAACATTAAACTATAACAAACCTAAAATGGATAGAGCAGTAGATAGATCTATGCAGAGATGTCTAACCCTTGATCCGTGTATTTTTTTAACCCTTCATGCTCCAGTTGACCAAACTGGTAAGTCATTTCCTAGTGTGTTGTGTAAGGAAATACTGTGTGAACTCACTGTACTTGTGCCTTTTCAACATTAATGAGGACAGAAGATAAATAGTGTTGTTGATACAGACCTACAGTATTTTCATGAGCAACATAGATGATTGTATTCTATCATATGTTGTGCCAAACTGACCTGCCTGTCACCCAATGAAAATGTTTGGCACATAATGAAACAGTATAACAAGACCTCGACCTTTAGAGCAGCTGAGATCCAAACTGAGAGAGTGGAAAGTGGAAAATATACCGCTTTCAAAGTAATTTGGTCTCTTCAAAAAGAAGAGGTAATGCAACAGAATGGTAAACCTGACTTTCAAATTTTTTGGAACGTATTCCTGGCACAAGATTCTGAATGAGGATATTGTCTTTGTCTAATCATCACATTCTGTTTCTCTTTATATTTTTCGCAGCTTTCCATCATTTTAGGAAAATGGGGCTCAGTGTACATTCTTGGGCAAATTCTTATATAAGTACAAAGTCCATCCATCCATTTTCTACCGCTTATCCCGTTAGGGGGCGCGGGGGGGCTGGAGCCTATCTCAGCATCCTCGGGCGAAGGCGGGGTCACTCTGGACAAGTCGCCAGTTCATCGCAGGGCTGACATATAGAGACTAACAACCATCCACACTCACATTCACACTTACGGGCAATTTAGATTGACCAATTAACCTAACCCCCAGTTTTGCATGTTTTTGGAATGTGGGAGGAAGCTGGAGAACCCGGAGAGAACCCACGCAGACACAGGGAGAACATGCAAACTCCGCACAGAAACGCCCTGACCCGGGAATCGAACCCAGGACCTTCTTGCTGTGAGGCGACAGTGCTAACCACTGGACCACTGTGCCGCCTAAGTAGAAAGTCTAGTAGCATAATAAGAATGACAGAGCCTCAAATTACATACAGTCAAATAATAAAAGGCTGTTTACTCATAAAGTCAGGTTACAAAAATATTTAGGGGGAGTATAGTTTATTATAATATAGTACACCAATGATATTGCTGATTTCTTTTTCCACGGCACTAATTTCATCAGTGTGTCTTTCTATTTTTTTTTTTTGTTTTATTTACAGTTATAAGACTGTTGTGTGTTGTTTGCTCATTAACCATTGTGATCATTGTTTCACAATGTTCAACAAAACTAAACACCTGCATATTTTTCACCTTAAAAGCCCTCCATTGGTAACAATTTGTAAGGTTTTCGGTCAGAGACACATCTGAAGAGCAATTGTTGTGTTGTTGACAGGAGCTGCATAATGATCAAAAAACACCAAAATGGAAATGACTAGAAATGATTAGTGAATAAAGAAATATCTTTTGGGTTTTTTGGGGTTAAAATAGAAGAACAGCAGAGTGGTAGTTATAACACTGGGCCAGCACTATGGAAATACACACTATACACACTAAATGGAGATTTGTTGAAATTGTATTAACTGTGGATTTGGGGAAATTAGCATAAAAGGCCCATTGCTTTACTTCAGCCTGTTTCACATGAAGACCTCCCTTGCCGGCCCAAATATTTGAGATTTTGATATATGTATAGTTAATTAGGTAATATATACATTACAAACAGATTACTCATACATAATTTTAACATAATAATTACACATTTTTTTAGAAATGTGCTCATTCACTTTTCATTAAGATGAACAGAAGGATTTCTCTCTATTTGTCTAACAATTGTCAGGATAAAACCAGGAGATTCACATTGTGTTTAATCCATGTAATAGAATTAGACCACCATCCTATCTCTGACATATCTTGGAGGTATTATCGGTTGCCACATTAGCAACACAACTATTAAGAATTATCGACAGAAAACTACATTTCTACACTTGAGCACTTTCCATTGGTTCTTGTTGTATCGCACTTTCTGTCATTCTCATTTGCTTTCTCCATCTGCAGGGTTATTTTTCATTTGTAGAGTAGAGTTTCAACAGGTATTCCATTTGTTTTACTGTTACCTGTCAGTGCTGAAGAGGGAGAACAATGTCTCTCCCTGTATTGTTTGGTTTGGTTTGACACATGTCCTGAGTGCCATAAACCTTCATTTTTACATGAAAGTCCAGTCTGCTAGCAGCATGAATACCTCCCTAAAAGCTAAGGTCATTTTCTCACTCTGTGCAATTGAGAAACTGATCAGCCACAACGTTAAAACCACTGATAAGTCAAGTGAATAATAATGATCAAATGGGCACAACTAATTGTTTTAACTGGTGTGTTTAGTTTCAAAACAGTCTCTGAATCGCCTGTTATTCAGGTGCACGAATAGAGGAGTTCATCTATGACAAGCTGGATAAGAAGCTTCCCTCCAAGGTGACCAATGCAGAGCTGCTGGGACAGTACATGCAGGATGCTGCCAATGATTTTGGTCCAGGGACACCATACGGTCAGTGGAGCTGTTCCTGAAACTGATACAGTTGCAGTTGATGAGATAGTGACTGCTTTGTACTCATGAAATGCTACAGGTTGGGGTTTACATTCTCTTTGTGATGACAATAAATAATAAATTAGTACATACTGTAACTTACAATAAATAGGGTGAACTGTTTTTTATCTGTATTGCTATGCAGTAGGATTTATGAATGTACTTATGGGTGAGAGTTAAGTTAACTATGCTAAATAATTTTATAACTTCGCTTAACAGGATAATATTAATCGTTACATCCTGCTTATCGATGAGTAAATTAACATTTTTTTCCTCGGGGTGATATGGTGTATTGTAGTTTGGTAGAAAGAAAATATTTCCTACATCACCAATTGGTATATTATTCGACAGAGACATTGCTGTTGATTTTAAGTGTATTTTTCCACAAGGGAAGTGCCATAGTTCCATTATATTGGTCATTTCTACAGATATCTCTTAAACGTAGCAAGTCACTGCAAAACAAGGTAAAGAAGTTATTTTATGTGTGTGTGTGTGTGTTTAAAAAATATCTTATAAACTACCACATGGTTCATTACCAAATTTCACATGGGAATTGAAATGGTCAAGATCTTGAGCTGATTAAATTTTGGGACCTCCAGCATATAAAGGATGCCAGACCAGCCAAGAATGAGGAAAGAAATAGTCGGAATCTTTATTTTTAACTTTAAAAATGCAATAAGTAAAGTTCAGCAAAAAGAAACAAAGGGGTCGGAGATCCCAGCCAAACAGAACTAAAGAAGGGGAGTCACTTGGCCAGCCATGGACCGTCTGAACGAAGTCATCTGCCGAAGTTAAACCTAAAAGCTAAAAATAAACCTTACTAATCAAATAAAAACCCGGATAACAGGATTACCAGAGATCTCCAACCCAAACTAAAACAGTAAACTAAAATAACAAAACCCAACAATCTTAAACAGGATGGGTAAAGAAATTCAACTAGATGATAAACGGGGAAACAGAAATCTTCTCCAAATTTGCTTCTGGCTCTGTATGTGACTTGCCTCCTTCAGCTACTTGACTAATTTTCCTGCCTGATCTTCGAAGCACCTCAGATGGTTTCCCTGATCAGGGTGGACATTCAGAGAGGCAGGAGAGTAGGCTTCTTGGAAAAAAAAAAAGGAAACATGAGTCATATACTACAAACCATTACAGTGTATAAACAATTGATAAATGGGTAATGAAAATGCAGGTGCTGTTGTTAAGGGTAGGACATTGTTACTATGTTTGGATGCCCCTTTTTGATTTCCCAGAATAACTGCAAGAACTGGAAAACAGGTGAAACTTCAAATAATGGAGTGTCAAGTGGCATTTTGAATCCAGTTTAACATGTTTTGTAATGCAGTTGTGTGTTTGGTGATAATTATAGGCAGCACTCTGATGACTGTGGGAGAGTACCAGAAAAAACTGGGGGGAGCTGAGCGGGAGTTCCTCGATACCTCAGCTGCAACTTTCCTTGCTCCACTACGCAACTTCTTAGAAGGAGACTGGAGAACCATATCCGTAAGTCTAACTGACTGATTTTCTTATGTAACGTGTGCTTCTTTGTGCTTCAAGACCCAAAGGAGGGGGAAGTATGGCACCATGGACACTCATTTGAGACACTGGAATTGTCCTGTTTGTGTTGGTTGCCTTCTTGCTGAATAGAAACCTTAAATTGCAAGATTTGTCAGAATTCACCTTTCTGATTGGAGTCCACCTGCCCTCCACAGAAAGAGAGGCGACTGCTAGAGAATCGACGGCTGGATCTTGACATCTGCAAAGCTCGCCTAAAAAAAGCCAAGCAGGCAGAAACCAAAACAACGGTGAGATGAAATTTCACATTGTCACTGTTGTTGCTGCTGCTGTTATTTCTTGTTCTGGTTCCTCTTCCTGTCTTGTGTGTGTTTGAATCAGAGTGAGCATGAGATCCACAGCAGCTGTCCTCCATTTCTCAGAAAAAGTGATAACACTGAGTTACTATAACAGGCACTATAACACCAGCTTTTACTTTACTTACTTAGTTAATCTGTGAAATAGTGTTTTGGGTTTTTTTTCTTTTGACTGCCTTGAACACATCACCGACACATTATCAATTTATCAAGTTGTTGTTGCAAACAGGTGCATATTTGCATAGTTATTTCACTAAAAGCAACATTAACAGTAATTTATAGGGTTTCTGTCCTGTCCTGATTTCTCTTTCTTTTAGCTCTGTTGTGGTGTATATCAACTCTAGGGAAATATCTGACTCAAGGAAATGTTTTGACTTTTTTAACAGCTTTTCATGTCTTAGATTTGCTGTCTCTGTCTGCTGTGTTGGGCTCATTAAGTAGTTCACAGAGAGTTTTCACCCAAACAGCTACCTGCTGATGCTGGAAACCAGGTTGATTGAAGTTGCAGGCTGTGAAACCAAACCAATGAGCTGAATAACCCTTTAATAGGCCATATTATGCATTTTGTGTTACATACTTTATTAAAAACAAGCCCAATGTCCATGGAAAATGAAGGGTTTTGTCAGCGGTCTCACCCATAGACTGTTAGGCCAAAAGCTAAAAGCTAAGTCATTGAATCATCAAATAAATTTTTCCCCAAAATGGTTTCTATTGTTTTAGGTAGTTCTTATCAAGCTAATGTATGTTCAAGTGTTCTGTTCAAGTGTGTTATTTGACGCTATAAAAAAGGATCATGTTTGATAGCTGAGCTCTGCTTATGGATTGAATGGGTCTATTAGTTGAATGTTGATAACACAACACCACTTCCCATTAACTTTTGTGCAGACCCTGCCTAAGCACAAGATGGCAGGGCTTGGTTTCATTTTTTTTTTTTTAAAAACATATACAGTGTATGCACAACGTTGGTATACAGTATAATAGTGTTGGTAACACCAAGTCGAGAAATTACGTAACATTATGTACCACTGTTTTTTATTGTGCGCGCAGATTCCCTTTTATATAACCTTCTGAAAATAAAGAGTCAAATATAGGCTGCATGCACTTGGAACTAAAACAATCAGAAATTCTTGATTTTTACCAGTGTTACTCAACAGTACTGTACATCCACAACCATTTAAGTGTCCACAGAGTGTGAATAGGGTTCTGCTGCAGAGGATAGTATACAAAGGGTTACATGTTGTTTGACCCTTAAAGCCTGTTAACACATTCTAATATATGCCTAAATTAAAAATATGAATTTAAATATGAGCATAATATGGCCACTCTAGCTACTATATGGAGCTATAGAGTGGGTAATATTCATCTTTACTTCCTAACTTTCACCTAAAATTATCAATTTCATCCGTTTTCATTATCTTAACACCATCAAAAGCTGCCAGATTCTCTGGAAACAGGTGTATTAGGTACCTTTTTAGATATACAAGTCATATCTATATTGCTGTGGCTATGTTGTGTTTCCTTCATAAAACCTGCATTTTGTCACTGTTTATCAAACCCAAATCTATGTAATCTAAAATTTAATTATGTTGGTCACAATACAGAAGAGAATACAGAGTATATCAAGCCAACTCAGCAGCTCTATTGAGTCTCTTTTAGCTTATATTTTTTATGTATTTCAGGTTGATAAATCCACTAAATGCCCAGCAGAAGAGAGTAGAACGTCTTGAGCATTAGATTTTCCCTCAAGGGTTAGTGGCGCTGAAACAGATTTAAAATGAGAGCGAATATTTTATCCAGAGGTCAAAGACGGTAGGATTTAAGTAGTTGGTAACAGTTTGGTCTTCTCAACTTAAAAGGCCAGCTACAGTATGTAATGGTGGCTCTGTATCTATTAACTAGAGTCAGCTGATGTTTCGTTGCCCCCTAGTGGCTGTAAATTAATGAATACAAACTTTAGAGACATATCTGACCATAAGTGATACCTTTAACCTTGTGCCAACTACCACAGCTATACATTGTAAAACTGAAAAAGCTTGAAGCATTATCACATTTTGTGTGGAATAACAAGAAGTATTTTTGCATGTTTGATTTAAGACTTTTTCACATCAGGTCAGAATGTCTTTAACTTCTTGCGCCTTGCGTCAAGTTTGCTGCCTCTTTAAGTGGCATGTCTGCTCTGACTAAATGACCGCTTTACATTTTTAAACAGCCTTTAAATGCTTTTTTAGCAGCCATAGTATCAGTGTTTCTGCCCGCAGTGTCTGTTGCATGTATGTCAGCCTTCAATGAAATACATTAACAGATTATTTAAATCTTAGTAACACTCAAGTACACAAGCTTAGATCTCATTGATGAGAATGACACATCGACAAGTCAAAAATATCAAACGTGACTGGACTAGAGGTGTTTATCATCAAGTAAATTGAACTTACCAGACATTAATGGCCGAGCATGATGAAGCTTATTCAACTCTGTGATTTCTTGTCATGTTGAAGTGACAAAGTAAGAGTAGCATCACCATCAGCAACCATGAGGGTAAAAGAGATTGCGTCAGTAGCACAAAATATTATTCATTGGTGTTAAATGTATACAATGTGATAACAGAACCAAGACAGAATGAGTGGCTGTAGAAAAATGAGTATACCTATCAAATATTAAAGGTGAGCAAAGGCTATAGGAGCTTTTATTTCACATTCTAGTCATCTAAAATGAGTATGGATTAAGAGGATTATTTTTTTCCTTTTGAAATTTTGTTTTTATTTGCTATTTAAATCTATTAATTTCAACACTCACATTAATCATCAAGAACTCTTTATAAGGTGATTTTTAAATCACCTTATTCCATCGTAACACTTCAATGCACATAGTATATCTTAAAAGCAACAGAAACAAATCATGTGAAATCGTTCATTATTCACACTAAGATTGTGAAAATAAGTATTCAGGGCTTCTAAAGCTCTTTTGGGGTATCATCACATTAAATCCAAAATGCTGTAATAGTACTTAAGATGCCTTGTGGTATCTTCAACTGATGAACAGCTTTAACACTGTCAAAAAGGGAATTCAACATACATATACATTAGTGTTTTTTTGCAGTTTATTTTCTACCAGCTCACACATTTTGATCCGATCTATAAAATAGTGCCAGTTCAGATTAGCCATTAGTCTCTGTTAACATGATGATCTACCCTGGTTCAACATGAGCCACATTCATGACTCCAGAGCAGACCTCACTTAGTGATACAAGCCTCTGCTGCATTCAGGGTCACAATGTTACAGAACAGCAGGGGGCAACCTTCTCAAAGCACAGAGCTGATGGCTGGACTTACAGAGCTCAGCTTCAACCAAGCTTTTAGTCAAAGCTATTTATCCCTTATGTGTAGTCAGCTTCTTCATGTTGCGTATTTATGTTTTATAATCCTGACAATTAAACCATCCAGGAACACTGAGGAAAACCATTACCAACAGCTTTATTTTATTGAATAGATCTGTCAACATTAGAATGTAAGCTTACTCCAACCACTTACTGATTTCAAAGCAGTAAATTGTTCACTCCACCTGAATGCCAACATATTCTTAGTATTAACGTACTTGTGATACAGTGTGCTAAAGGTTACAATTTACTTTGATTTCACACTCTTCTTACTCTTTCTGTGTGTGTGCTGCAACTGCATGACTGTGCCAATTGTGTTTCCTCCTCCTCCTTGCTCTTGTTTTTAGGCTGCACCTGATTTTCAGGAGACAAGGCCTCGAAATTATGTTCTGTCAGCCAGTGCATCAGCGGTAAGGTTAAAACAAACGCTACACATGCAGGGTTTATGTCACTGAGCAAAAACTGGACGAAAACTTTGATTGTCATAAAGCCTTAGATCACTTCATATCATATAGGTCGCTTCATAGTAGACTTTTAACAGAATGTTTACATCAAATCATAAAATCACATTCTCACAACCGAGAAATTAAGCTAAAAAAATGCACAAAGTCTGGTCTGATCAGTTGAATTAGCTAATATTTCTTAGTAGTGATGCACATAATGGGTAAGGCCCTAGGACTTGAACAATCCTGTTGATATGACAGATTGATTAAGACGATGCTTCAAGAGTGTGAATGTTTTTAAAACATTGTATTTTATGTCTGTATCTGCCGTCACCATAACAGTAGGAATTATACTGTAAGCTGATTCTATCTCAGAAGATATTTGATGCTTTCTTCAATTAGGCAGAAAGATATATGACCATATCAGCATTGTCAGTTGTCCAGAACAAGTTTGAAAATGACTTTATAACATTTCAGTAATTATTCAGGTTGCTGATGTAATGACTTTGTCTCAATTACCATGTTCACATACAGTTATATCCTCCTTGTCTGCTGTTCAGCAGAAGTTAGATTAAAAAGCGGCAATAAATGTCTCCAACTGACTTGACATCTTACAAGTGTGGACAATCATTTGATATATTTTAAGTAGCACTCTAACTAAAACCATTGATATAAATAAAATAAATCCAATATTTATGAAACTTATGGAAGAAGTACCTGGAATCTGTTTTCAGTATTAAAGCAGTGGCACTGTAATGCGGCCTCCTGTGCTGAATGACCAAAGGCTTTAAATAATGCTGTCAGATGCACCTGTTATATATTTGGAACGATTTATAGATTGAACAAGTTAGGCTGTCACACTGTGGCAAGAAGACTGTTGCATGACATGATGACATGAGCATGTTTGTGCTTGTAAATTTTTGTTCCCCCGTATCCCCTGTTCATATTAGATTTTATTTGACAATATTTGAATTACTGTACAGTATATTATGAAGGAAGGAACCACATTTTGAGCCATAGCTCCACACTTCTGAAACTTAGACATCTCTCAAAGTATGAGTTTTATAGTCACACTGCTCATTAAGGCAAATCATGGTCTATTAACTGTATTGTTTTAAATGAGGCATGGTGAGCCAAACTGCTGTTTCATTCAGAGTGTATGAATTCCAAAATATTAACAAATTTACAACTGTTTCTTTGAAATAACATATTCCAGAAAAATGTTTTTTCCATTTTGTTTCATTTGCAGTCAAGTTTCAATTCCAATGTTCTCTTTCTCTTTTCTTTTACAGATGAAAATTTGTGTTTTGACATTTTACTTTAGAAATTATCAGTAAATTACTATTTATTTAAGGTTAGGGTTAGGGTTACCTATCACAATATTCTATTTAGCACCTTTTTCAATGTTTTTGTTGACTTGTTTACATATGAATTCCCTTTTGTCACGATTACTGTTTTTAATGAATGATAAACTTATAAGCCTGTTACAAAAGCTACGGATGAGAATTGTCAGCTAAACTTACAACATCATACTGCATTAGACATCATCTCCAAGAGTGAGAAAGAAAAATAAGAAAAATCTCCTGTTTTACTAAATGAAGTGGTAGTAGTTTACTCCCTGGGAATGAAACTGGGCTGAAGTTTTATGGCCTAAAACCTATGTTAAAACATGTCAGCAGCAGAAGAGGACACAATAAAAACAAACCCAGTTTAAAGAGAACAGAGAACTCATGTAATTTTGTTAGTGATTGTTGAGCAAACCACTAAAAATCAAATCAAACTGTGTGATATCAGAATAAGGAATAAAAAGCCAAGAGATAATATAACTGTTTGTGTTGTTCATAATGGGCATCCTTTTTTACAGTTCATGCATTATTTGTTTCTCTGTGTTGTAACTAAATCAGCTGCAGAATGGCTGGGAGAGCTGGGATGTGGAGGCAGATCCCAGTGTGTCTCAGCAGAGGAAGGTTGTACATGTGCAGTGTACAACCATAGCATCAGTAAAATAGGATTAGAACCCATTCCTTTTTGACTATTTATTTATGATGGTAGAAATGTAAGAACTGTCAGTCTCCAGTGATTGAGTGTGG
Organism: Mola mola; assembly: GCA_001698575.1. NCBI lineage: Eukaryota > Metazoa > Chordata > Actinopteri > Tetraodontiformes > Molidae > Mola > Mola mola. Next base: position 285,398 of record KV751396.1, read on the forward strand.
GCTCTGTGTAGTTTTCATTGTTGTTGTTTGATGTTGGATAATTGCAACATTAATTTGGCTACAATCGGATGCATTAAAGGTAAATGGGTGGTTGGGACAGGTTTGTGTAAAGTGCATTTTTCAATGATTACTTTTAAACATGTTGTCCATTCTTGTAATACAGTGAAGCTTGCCTTATTTCTAAATTAAATAAAAGCAAAGGTAATAACACATGGACGAACGGGGGCACATCACATACATCAGCCGTCAATTAGTCCTCAGTTTTTCTGGAGGAAAAATCCTGTTCAGGCTGGTGGCAAATATTGAGATGTACCGTTTAATGATACGTCACAATATCTGTCTGCTTTTTAACAAACACAATGAACGTAACTTGTCACCACCATAATGATAATGTAAAAACATCCACAAACTTTCACAAAGCAGTACAGTTTTGCAGCTGAACAGGTATTTTGTTCCTTGGTTCCAGTGTTTGTAGCATTCATTTTCAACGTCATTGTATGGAGGGAGGTCCTTGTAAAAGAACCCGCTGATGGACTTTCGTAATACTGGCAGTCTTCGGTCATGAAGTCGTGATGCTAGGGAGTCAAATTGGCAGGGAAGGGATTGGCAATGATTTTTTCAATATAGTGTATTAATAATAAAAATTGAAATGCTAAAATAATAATGATAATTAAAATAATAATGATAATGATAATAATGAGCCTGTCTTTAAATTTACTTAAAATTGAAATATACGTATATGAATTCCCATTGATTAAAGTTAATAAATTTGATTATCTGATCAAGAGTTGATGTTTGAAAAGAGCTTGACCCTCAAATAAGCTGTGTTGAGTTTCACAGTTGAAAGTTTCTTTAAATTATGGCCATCATTATAACAACGCTTGACCTAAACACAGGTTCCACAGATAAAAGCAAATCTAGCGTTATCCTTTTAAGAATTAGTAGAACAATTCTATTTGCCTTTCAAATTCTCATATAGCTTCTGATTGGCTAAACTTAAGCACAGACATGCTTGTAATTGTCAACATACAGTACTATAAATCTTTGTGAGTCTGTGAATGGTTCATGACAGCTTTTCTATGTTCTCATTTGCTCCTCGCAGCTGCTAAGTGAGGAAGTAGACAAAGTAAGTGCTTTCATTGTTTGGCTGTTTGTGTTTGTTCTTAATGAAAAGTACTGAATGGGATTACGCAACCATATCAGCGCTTCTTCTTGTTTTCCGCCTTGCAGGCAGAGCATGAACTACGTGTTGCTCAGACAGAGTTTGACCGCCAAGCCGAGGTCACCAGGCTGCTGTTGGAAGGCATCAGCAGCACACATGTGAGTGTTCAGTTTCACATGTGTCGCCTCCTATGAGCCACCAGTGCTGGAAATCAGTTATTCAGAGTCATCAGACCACATTGAGTAGTAATGAAGACGTGGCCTATATGAATCACTGTTTTGACCTTTTGCACCATTAAATGCAGATTGCAAGGAGAATAGAGTATTATTTTTACATTAATGCTCCTAGGATGAGCCCATGAGCTTCTTTAGTTCTCAAAGCAAATTTCTGGTTGTCATAAAACCTACCAACAGACACACAAGAATGAACAAGTTACACAGCAACAAGCATGATGTAAGCAGGGAGTTGGGGTGGCAGTGGGCCAAACAGCAACTACTGTAAATCATTAATTTTAATGCCACCGTCAGTGGATTTACTCACTCACAAATTTCAACTTCTAAGAGCTGACACATCAGTTTATACTATTACTACACTCACAAGTCAATAATGGAGGAAGATTAGAAGATGATTAATTCACAGTTTCTTATGATCCACGTATTTATTCTTTGTTGCAGACAACGAGTCTATGGTACAAATGCATTGAATCAGCTTTGTAAATTTATTGTTCTTCTTAGACGAGCCTCATTTCACTAGTCTTAACTGATGGTTAGCGGACTTTTCAGCAAGTGAGCAGTTGCCAGCCAACCAGGTTACTGACTGGCTGCGCATATAACGCTTTTGCATAGATGTATAAAAACACTTTGAAAATGTAAATCTTCTCAAACACAGTTCCCTCAGTTTAAAATTCCTGGATGTGCCTTTTTATTCAGATTCAAAAAATTTTTCTATAGCTTATTCCCTCCTTCCACCACTTTTCATTGAAATCCAACCTGTATTTTTGTGTAATCCTGCCAACAGTCAAGTAATAAACATAACCTCCTTGGCAGAGATTATAGTGTAGATATAACATGTTGATTACCTTCAGAGGTACTAGAAAATGTTCGTTACCATTTGTTGCTAGGTTTTACCAAAGGGTTGTGGTCATAGCACCTTTATTCTAAACTGAATGGGCGGCTGTGGCTCAGCTGGTAGAGCGGTCGTCAAGTGATTGGAAGGTGCCTGGTTCAATCCCGGACCCTGCTGCTAACATGTCGAAGTGTCCTTTAGCAAGACATTGAACCCCAAATTGTTCCTGATGCTGCGCCATCAGTGTATGAGTGGGTGAAAGGTTACATGCTCCTGATGAGCAGGTGGGACCCTGCAAGTTTGTCACTGCCACCAGTGTGTGAATGGGTGAATGCAAAACCTGTAGTGTAAAAGTGCTTTGAGTGGTCAACAACGAATAGAAAAGTGCTAGTTATACAACTTGTTATATAAGTGCTATATAAGTAAATTTACCATTTAAACATTTTAAGACACTGCAGCATTTAGGTGTTGAAAGAGATCAGCTTGTTTTCAAAACTTGTCATTGAAACTATACATTTAAATTTGCTATTTTGTTTTTTTTGATTATCTGAATTGTCCAACACTTTTGAATATAAAATAAAAATGATCTGTGTTATTAACCAAAAAAATGAATATGTATTAAAATAATAACATTGCTCACATTAAGCAGTACCACTCCATCCACTCCATGAATGATAAAAGATGCAAGTGACACATTTAAAGAACGATTTGGAACATTTGAAGAAATATTTTCATCCAATGTGAAATATGTCATCATACTCAGTCTATCTTCTCTCCTTGCAGCTTAACCACCTGCGTTGTCTGCATGACTTTGCAGAGGCTCAGGCCACTTACTATGCCCAGTGCCATCACTACATGCAGGATCTTCAGAGGGAGCTCAACCGGTGAGGATTCACCCCTGTTGGCACATGATTAGATAAGGAAAATACTAATATACTGAATACTGAAGCTCAGTCACTCAGACTGAAGTATAATAAGACTTTGTGAATGGGTGAATGAAGTTTGAAAATAATGTTCCATCGTAAAAATTACATCTGTCATGCTTTTGTTGTAGTGTTTAGCTTATGGTTGGATCTTAGCATTATTCACAGCATTTAATAAACCATGACTCAGCAACACCTGTTAGCTTTGGCGTAGTTTCCTGCAGCCCACTCAGCCAGAGTGCGTAATATGCCTACCCTACATAGTGCTTAACTTTTTATAGTTTGATTTAAAATGTTTGCTCACTTGTCGTGTTGATTAACTCTTACACTGGTCAGGGTCGTTCATTCCACAAGGGCCCCATTTCCCCAGAGCATGATCTTATTTTATTATTTTAGTTTCCAGACAGCAGAGACCATAGATGTTTCCTCAAGTCATTGTGTAGTTTAACAATCACTGCTGCCTATAATTTAAAGTTGTTCTTGAACACGTGTGTTATATCACTAGCTAGTCTGCTCACAGAGCCCTTTCTCTTCTTTAAGATAATATGTTGTTTATTGAAAGCTTTTAATTTACTTACAGCACATGAACAGAGTCACTGAGACTTACTCATTATGCTTGATGGGAGCATCCAATTACAACAACCAAAATCAAAATTCAGTGGGTGCTTCTGAGTCAGGCAAGCATGACTCGATGGGTTAACATTAAATTTAACATATATTGTCTGAAATGTTTTTTTCCATCACCACTGCCTTTGAATAGCCTGGGCATGTAAATATTACCTGTGGCTAACAAAGGTACAGAAATCTTAATCACTCTTTGTAAACACTTGTTTACCTTCTCCATGTTGTTGGCTGTTGAGAAATATGGTTATTTTAGGTACCTCCAAACCAAACCAGGATATATTCTGAGGCCGAAAGAGATATGACGTTGAACGGAATACTGAAGTTACTTGTGGGTGTCTGCATGCATGTTTTCATTACAGTCCATGCTGCTGACAGCTGTACCTAGAGGGATTATGTTTTGGAATTGTCTGTACCATTCTTGTAAACATCCAATAACAACAACCAACATGGACTGAAGGATAATATTATTAGAGTTTGTCAAAGGTCAAGGTCACTGTGATCTAATTAACTAATTTTGAATTGTAACTGTGCTGGAAAAATATGATTGCTCTCTTGTTGTTTCCCCAAGCAGAGGAGTTAAGTATCTCTGGGTTTTGTTCACAAAGTGACATGAAAATGCATGAGATGGACAGACGATTTGGTGTGGTGTCAGCTGTAATCAGGGCATTGTACTGGACGGTCATGGTGAAGAGGAAACAGCCAAAATACAAGGATTTCGGTTTACATTCCAACCCTCACCTATGGCCCTGAGTTCTTGGTAGTGGCCAAAAGAATGAGCTTGTGGATACAAGCAGCTGAAATGAGATTCCTCTGGTGGGCGACTGAGCTCATGGTAGGGAGTCCTTTAAGTTAAAAGGAGCCAACTGAGGGGATTCAGGAATCTGGTCAGGATGCCTCATGGTAACATCTTTGGAAGTCTTTCTAGCACGCCCAACTGGGAAGGGAGTTAGACCCAGACTTTGCTGGAGCAATTATATATCCCTTTTGGACTGGGAATGCCTTGTGATCCCTCAGGAGAAGCTTAAAAGTGTGGCTGGAGAGGGGTATGTCTGGCATACACTGCTTAACCTACTGTCACCATGAACCAAACACGGATAAGTGGAAGATAACGAATAGATGGGTCATACACCTATTATGAAAGATGCCAAATAGGATAAAAAATATGAATTCATGACATGTTTTTCGAAAATGTCAAAGGTCAGCTTCAATTATTCAACACCATCATTTAGAAACCAAAGCGGAGACTATATTGGATGCATGGATCTCCTTTGTGCCATGTTGAACTTTTGTGAAGCATTTGGAGCTTCTTCACAGCAACATCCATATTTGAAGCAGTGAAGTCCACCACAAGTTGTAGTAATTTAGTAGTTCTAAGGTGTGATAAAATTTCACTATGATTAAAGAGATGATTAAAGAAAAAACTAAATAAAGAAAATCAACTCTTTTATCCAAAAGTAACAAGGAATCAATTTCAGTTGCAGTCAGGAGCTCTGTGTAATGAATTTAAATTTAGTTGTCAACCATGGTAGCTAAACTTTCATTCATCTGCATCTACAGGTGTGCACAGCCTCACCAGCGAGACTGCAGTTTCTTTAACATAATCTTTTCAAACACAGTTACTCATCAGTGATGTATTTATAAATTATAGCTGCTTAAAGATCTAGTGAGGCAAGAAATGTTTTGGATGACTATATATAGTCCACCTGCAAATCTGTTTTTGCCTGACAGGAGGCCAAATCAAATTATTTCTTGACAATCTTTTGACATGAATATGTGCACCAGACTATTAATATGTCTGGATGGGACCACTGTCTAGAGTTTCTAGTAGAAAAATTTCTAGCTGGAAACTTCACTCATAACAATGTATATCTTTCATTTGTCTCCCATTTTCATGCAGATGTGCTAATGCTGTCAGTGCCCTCCTCCCCTCTGCTGCCACTGTCGGCCCCAACCCTAACTCCTCCTCTTTCCTGTCTGGGCCGCCATCTCCCGGGGCCACTGTCTCATCCTCATCCAGCCAAAGGCCCAGCACGCTGACTATGGAGCATACACAGCTCCCTGTCACTGGTACCAGGAAGGCCAAGGTCTTGTATGACTATGACGCCCACGACAGCAGCGAGCTTTCCCTCTTGTCTGATGAGGTATAGTTGGATATTCGGATTCACCACACACACTCATGTTGACAGGAAAAATGAAACAATATCTGATATTACAAACAGGAAGTGGTGAAATGACTGTGTATTGGATATTGCATTACGAACATTTTCATTGTCTTTAAGCTAAAAAGTAAGAAGTAACAAAATCACTTAGATTCTTATTTGGATCCATCCATATAAGATATCATATCCAAAACCCAAAGTACACAGCAACGAGAACGTCTTACTTCCAATGAAAACATTGCTTGAAGTGCCCAAATGCCTCATCAGTAGCCTTTACTTCTATGATCAGTATGTCACATTTTGCATCAAGCACACCTTATGGCTACTCGGGCATGCCCCTTTAATGGTATACATTCATTTTTGACTGCTTAGTTAGCTTCAATAGTCTTTGAACAAATAAAACACAACATCTGAATTAAAATATCTAGCATTTTCTAGTCCAGCTATTCTGGTGGGCTTTCAAACCAACAGCTAGTGTGTCTTGGGGGCAGTGATGGAGCCAATTTCTATTAACATTTACATGACATTTCAGTGTCACAACTTTTTTAGATACAAGGTTGTTAACGTTATTTAAAAGTTTAGAGTACTTTTTTTAGTGGGTCAAAATGGAGGATAGAGAAGTGATGCTAATGGTTCCAGTACACATTACCATATTTTGACATCATTTTAACAGTTTTAAAATACACCTAGACATATAGAGGGTGTGCTTGCAGATTTACCTGTCATAGAAGATTTGATTATTGTAAAAGTCTTCAGTGGTCAAAACATGTATGCTTATTTATGACTATTTATCACTAATTTGCATCATCTGAGCTCTCAGAGAAAGTCACTAACCTTTTGGTATTCTTGGTTGGTTGTTGTTATATTACACAACCAGCACTGTCTCAATGAAAGTCCTCTCATAAATCAATTTAAACAGACCCAGGACTTGTGTGAATAGAATAGGAATCAAGGTGTAATTGGAACAGTGGACAATAGAAATGTCCAACTGTTCCTGTTCATGTCCATGTTGCTGCTTAAGTCCTACCCAGTTTCTGATGAAGCCATGAAGACCTCTAGAATGTTGGAATATATGGAAGTAGAGGACAATGAAGTAGACCAACACATATTCATAATCACACACTGGGAGTAATCTTTGGCTGATGATTGAGGGGGACATGATGGGAATGTCATCACATGATGTGTTGTTTCTTCAAAAACAAATACAGCTCTTTTTCTTATCTTTGTTTATTTTGGCAAATTAGCCCTAAAATGCCTTCTCATACTGTTTTGTATCTTTCAGCTCATTACGGTATACACCTTACCAGGAATGGACCCTGATTGGTTGATTGGAGAACGGGGAAATGAAAAGGGCAAAGTCCCTGTCACTTACCTTGAACTGCTGAGCTAATGGACCACACGCACGCATGCACGCAGGCACACACACGCACACACACGCGCACACACACACACACACACACACACACACAAACAAACCTCATTGCTGTCAGAGTTCATTTAGTAAATGAGCTGTTTTGATCTGTGGCACCCTAAATCACATATGCAAAACCGGTGGGAAAATGTCTATAAATACAGTTGATTAATGGGAGGTAATTGAAGCTTGTGTTACGCAACAGTTTCACTAGATGTGGCTACTTGACCCATTGAGATTTTCAGTTATGTCTATCCTGAGTGCATAGGCCAGTAAAGCTACTCTGTCTCTTCTGTTAACAGTGTTGTTGGTGTTTTTGTCTGAAAACTGAAACTGACCTCTTGTGACTCTTACTGATGTTCTGACTACAAAGCAGGATTTCCTATAATCCATTAAATGTTAATTCAAATATTAAAAAGTGAGTCATTATGGTTTAAGCCATCATTTGTTTTGGTTTTGGCAATCTACTCACCAGAATAACAGAGTCCCATAGTCCTGGCAACGCAACACATTTCAGTGGAAGCAAGACACAGGAGCTGTCCAACACGTAGACTGTTGATAAAAGGGCCAGCAATTAGCCACATAAGTATAGAGCACTAAAGTAAAATAGTGGTCTAACGACTACGCTATTTATTTAATTTGTCTCAACAGGAATGGGAATTTTGATCTGATTTGACTTGTTTTAGTATTTGGTCTCCTGATACCAAGTCTGTGTAATTATTGGTTTAAAAGATATCAGTTATACATTAACATGTACCAACTGTTGCCTAATGCATTTATTACAAAAGCATATAAAAAAATAATTTAAATATTAATATGGATCTATCAGTGGGAAGACATTTCACTTATTTGGATTTGAAATTATAAAACATCCACTCTGATTTCGCTTACAAAAGGTGTTTGAGTACATACGCAGACAGCCAAGTTTAATTTTTAACTGTTAACAGCTCAAAAACGAGAACCTGAAATACTTTAGACACTTAACCGAAGATAGGGCTAGCATTCAGTAATCCATCTAAATAAAGATGGCCAACGTGCTTCAATTGTTTAAACTTTATTAGACTTCATTGGTAACTATGTAGTGGGTGTTGACAACAAATTGTAATGGTAAATCATTTTTACCTTTCACTTTAATTTTCTTGTGACTGCTCATAGTTATTGACCTGTTCAGCTTTTTTTAGTGATGTCAGTTAAAAGAAAAAAAAAAAGTTTCCAGATCTCATTAATTAAAGTGATGAATAGAATGACTGTTAAAACCACAAAAAATTACATGTAATAATATGAGAATTATCCAATACATATACATTGAAATACGTACAGTATATATCAATAATCTGCTTAGAAGTACTTGTTTTTATATGAATGCAGTTCAGATTTTAAAAATTAAAATCTGAACTGCATGGGGGCTGGAGAAGGACAAGGCCACCAAAGTACTAAAGAAGTACAGCAAGCTGTCTGTAACTGAGGGACTGGAGACTGCCAAACAGAGGATCACAGCCCTGGCTTCCCACCTGAAGAGATACACTAGAGATATAGAGGCCCAGAGAATCAACAGGATGTTCAAAACTCAACCATCTAAAGTGTACTCTCAGTGGGAGGGTAATAAGACGAGGACAGACCCACCCAGGGGTGAGATTGAACGGAACTGGAAGGGTTTATGGGAGAATGAGGCATCACATAACACCAATGCTCAGTGGTTGGTGGACTTGAGAGAGGACAACAGCCATCTCCCAGAGCAGGACCCAGTAAACATCACAATGGCAGACATCCAAGAAAGAGTTTCAGGGTTGAAGAGCTGGACAGCACTGGTCCCTGACATGATCCACAGCTACTGGCTAAAGATGCTAACTGCACTCCATGAAGGTCTGGCAGTTCAGATGAACCAGCTGCTGAAAGATGGGACCCACTCAGAGTTGTTGACCCAAGGCTGGACGGTCCTGATCATGAAGGACTCCCAGAAGGGAGCGATTCCATCCAACTACCGGTCAATAACCTTCCTCTGCACGACATGGAAGCTCCTGTGTGGCATCATTGCGGCCAAGATGAGTAGGCATGTGGCTCAATACATGAGCAGGGCCCAGAAAGGGGTTGGTAGTGACACCAGAGGAGCCAAACACCAGCTATTGGTGGACAGGGCAGTCTCTAGAGATTGTAAGACCAGGAAGACCAACTTGTGCGCTGCCTGGATTGACTAAAGGAAAGCCTACGACTCAATGCCACATACATGGATACTGGAGTGCTTGGAGCTATATAAGAGCAACAGGACACTAAGAGACTTCATCAAGAACTTGATGGGGCTGTGGAAGACTACTTTGGAAGCCAAACCAAAGCCAATTGCCCAAGATGACATCAAGTGCGGCATATACCAAGGAGATGCCCTATCACCCCTGCTGTTCTGCATTGGCCTGAACCCCCTCAGCCAGATCATCACAAAGAGTGGCCTCGGATACCACTTCAGAAATGGAACAACGATCAGCCACCTCCTCTACATGGATGACATCAAGCTGTATGAGAAGAGTGAGCGAGACATCGACTCAATGATCCACATCACCAGGATCTACAGCAATGACATAGACATGTCATTCGGGCTAGACCAGTGTAGCCAAATGATATCAAAGAGAGGAAAGATGATCACAACTGAGGGGGTTGAAGAACCAGAAAGCAACATAGCCGATTTTCAGGACAGCTACAAATACCCTGGGATCCCACAGACAAATGGGAATCATGAAGAGGCCGCAAGGAAGTCAGCCACAGCCAAATACCTACGTAGAGTAAGGCAGGTCCTGAGTAGTCAGCTGAATGGTCAGAACAAGATCCGAGCCATCAACACCTATGCCCTGCCTGTCATAAGATACCCTGCTGGTATAATCTGGCCAAAGGAGGAGATAGAAGCCACAGATATCAAGACAAGGAAGCTCCTCACCATGCATGGAGGGTTTCTCCCCAAGTCCAGCACCCTGAGGCTGTACAAAAAGCAGAAAGAGGCAGGCCGAGGATTAGTGAGTGTCAGAGCCAATATCCAAGATGAAACAACCATGATCCAGGAATACATCAGGAAGATGGCCCCCAATGATGACTTGCTGAGTGAATGCCTCAGGCAGCAGACACCAGTGAGGAAAAGGAAAATGAAGAGAGTCCATCATGGAGGGACAAGCCCCTGCATTAGATGTACCACCGACAGATAGAGGAAGTGGCTGATATCAAGAAAACATACCAGTGGCTGGAGAAGGCGGGTCTCAGGGACAGCTCAGAGGCCCTAATCTTGGCAGCACAAGAACAGGCCCTAAACACAAGATCAATTGAGGCTGGGGTCTACAACACCTGACAGGACCCAAGTTGCAGACTGTGCAAAGATGCCCCTGAGACAGTGCAACACATAACAGCAGGGTGAAAGATGCTGCCAGGTAAGGCATACTTGGAGCGTCAAAACCAAGTGGCTGACATAGTATACAGAAACATCTGTGCCGAGTATGGGCTGGAGGTTCCAGGATCAAAGTGAGCAACACCTCCTAAGGTTATTGAAAACGACCGAGCTAAGATCCTGTGGGACTTCCAGATCCAGACCGATAAGATGGTGGTGGCTAACCAACAGATATCGTTGTAGTAGACAAGCAGGATAAGAAGGCGGTAGGGGTAGATGTCGCAATCCCAAGTGATAGCAACATCAGGAAAAAGGAACACAAGAAGCTTGAGAAATAACGAGGGCTGAAAGAGGAGCTGGAAAGGATTTGGGGAGTAAAGGGATCAGTGGTACCAGTGGTAATAGGGGCACTCGGGGCTGTAACCCCCAAGCTGGGAGAGTGGCTCAAACAAATCCCAGGAATAACACCTGAGACCTCAATGCAGAAGAGCACAATCCTAGGAACAGCTAAGATCCTGCGCAGGACCCTCGGGCTTCCAGGTCTCTGGTAGAGGACCCAAGCTTGAAGGAGACACAAGACTACCCACAGAGGGCGAGTCGGGAAATTTTATTTTTTTTTTTATATGTATATAAGTACTGCAGACAGAGGGTGTAAGCCTCGTCATACTAAACTTTGTGTAAATACAATCAATAATGTCGATTTTTTTTTTTTTTTTCATTTAGCACTTTAAAAAAAAGATGAAAAGTTGAGAATAATGTTTGAATACAATTTCAAAAATATAGTAGATCTTTTAAGACTGTATACAGTACATCTACAAAACACCTTGTATAGAGGAATTGGTGAAACTGAAACTGTGTTTTTTCTCTTCTAGCTCATAAGCACTGGGTAGTTTTCAATATTTGGACTTTGAAAAGATTGTGGCATCTGTTCAGAAGGATGATTGTATTTGTGTTAGTTGAAACAGCAGGCAGCAAACAGCAGCAGACAAATGCAAGGATATTGATGATTACACCCATATGCAATTCAGAGGCGATATATAGCATCACGAGACTCAATAAGACAGCTGATTTTTTTTTTTTTTTTATCCTGAAGGTGCAGAGCTGAGGCAAGTGTGGCATCTGAGACTTTATTCTTATTATTCTCAACATTTAGTCTTTTATCCCTAAAAGACTAAATCCCTAATCCTTTGCCGTACACATCCAGCTGCAGTGTATCACTTCAGTATTGGGAAAGTTTTGAATATTTGTGACTTGATTGCATATTTTGATGAACTCTGATCTGTGACTATGTATTGTGCTTGGGTATAAATATACAGCTCCCACAGATTTAAACTTCATTTGTCAGAAAACCAAAAATTCTCTCAAATCATTTATAGTCATGTGGCGTCAGGCAAACTCATTTTCAAGCCATAGAGCAATACTGGAGAACAACCCATTTCTTAAAATAATTTAAGACTGTTCCACCAATCATTTGAGTGAAATAATGATTTAAAACAGATCAACTGTGAGACGGACATGCTGTGTAAGAAATCAGTTAATACTGAGAGCTGATTGTGCTCAGAGGATCAGGTCACATTCAGAGAAAAATAAATTAGTCATCAACTGAGAAAGGGAAGTCTTGTATGTTTCTAAATGTTTGGTTACAGTGTAAATAAGGGCTACAGATGATGTAAGTGATTATTTAGATGGCTTGTCTAACCAATGATATTGTAGTCCGTTTGAGTCATTGCTGTGTAATGCCAAAAGGCCTTCAAAGGGAAACCCCAGTGTGATTTCACTTCCCAACATGTTAATAATAGAACCTAGAGTATACAAAGATTTGGACTGTTCCTGCAGTGTGATACTCCCTTGCAAAATAACCCTTGCTAATTAAGCATTATTATAGTCTTACTCTCAAAATAACCAATAAATTTGGTAAGCCCTCATGATTTTCTTTGATGTCACCCTCAAAACTAAATTTATATCTTAGCACCATCACAAGAAGCAACTGAAACCACGTCAGTGTATGTGGTGTTTGTTTTGAACTGTAATGACCATTACAGCCTCTAGGGGCTGTTACCAACACTGATAGTATACACATTTGGTCTTATTTACAACTTATTCGAGTTTTCAGCATTTAAGTCTTTTTTGACCTTATAAAATAAACTTACCTCAAGATCTAATTTAAAGCATTTGACGTACTGTCAGTTTTTCGTCAACTGGAACTCCCCAACATGACAATTAAGCAACCTCAATCCACTGCCAACACTGATTAAGTTGAAACACTGTGTAATAGCATCATGATCTGACATGAATCCTTGATAGAGTGGCAACATTGTGCAACTGCAGAAAATTTCTCAACACACATTTGAGAGTTTTGGACCTGATTTGGGAATCTGTACAATCGGTACAAACTTGAAAAAATAAAAATGAAAAAAAACACACAGTAAAGTCAAATTTTCTGTTATTTCGGTTCCTCCTGAGAAAATATCTCCCTCTTTAACTGATAAATGTTGCAGTATATTTACCAGATATTGTTTAGTACTGATATTTTTCCCTAAAAACAAAAACAAATCCGAAAGAAGGGGGTTAGGGGAACTGAAGAGTTGTGATGACAGTATTCATGAATTTTTGCTATGACAAGGGAGTGCAGCTTGTTCCTATGTACATCTCGTCAGTTATTGATGTTTTGTCATGACAACCCCACATAATTAATGTGGAAGCGAAGTAAAGCCGTATGTGTCAGAGTGTGATGAATTAAACAATTTTTACAACATTCCGAGAGGGGCAAACGTCAGTGTTTAGTGGGGGCTGTGCAGAAGATGCTTTGGCATTGTCTACTTGGCAGCATATATTGCTCTAAATCTTGTATTATTCAACATTAATGGGCCTTCAGAAATGTGGTCCTTACCCATGCAACATGTTCTATTGCACACATAAGATACTGCACATCACGGATGCCAGCTTTTGAACTGAATGCTCATAGCAAGCCAAAACAGCCCTTTCCCTCTTAAGCCCATAGGACATGGTGACAATGATTTCCTAGAAGAACTTCAAGTTATGACTCATTAAACCATAGGGCAGTTTTCCACTTTGCTTCAGTGCAACCTAAATTAGCTCATGCCCAGAGAAGATGGCAGTGTTTCTGAATTTGGTTAATAGACAGTTTCCTCTTTGCATGGTACAGTTTCAAATTGCATTTGTAGATGCAGCAATGAGCTGTGTTCACAGACAATGTTTTTGGAAATGTTTCCTTGTCCATTATTAAAAATGAATCTACAGTTATTCAAATATAAATGTAAAACAAATATACAAATATACAAATTTAATCCATCTCAATCATCTTTAATGGCTCATAGATGTGTATGGTGGTGTATGTATCTGCAGAGATGCTGCTCTCGGCCTGTATTTTCTCAATTCTTCATTGTATTGCTCTGTCCAGGATGTTTCTGAGAGTCAACTTTTGGCAACCTTTCGCAACCTTTCGCCCCCAGCTGCTAATAGTGCTCAGAGGGCAGGACATCATAAACTCGACTGCAAAGTAACATTAATGGCAGTAACAGCACTGAAACATTGAAACACATGTAGGCCGAAGTACAACAAGAATGAATTTGAGGTTGGCTTTCATGGAACGGCAAGCATGTTCTCTGTTGGAAAGGTACAGTCAAGCTGCCATAAAGTCTCTTACTTTTCATGGCAGCCTTGTGAGCATTTTCTCTTGTGATCTCGTACACTTTTTCCATGCCGTTTTTCCACTTTTCCATGTAGCTGCGATGATTACCATCTCCATATGTTGAGGGGAGGTTGAACAACATGTCGACTGGCAGTCGTGGAGCGCGCCCATATAACAAGTGGAAGGGTGAAAAACCTGTAACTTCAGAACGCGTACAATTATATGCATAAATCAGTTTGTTCAGTGACTCTTTCCAGTTAGTTCGTGAACCAGCAACACCACGGTACTTTTTCAGTTGTGAGAACAGTTGGTTTTCATGGTGTATTCTTGTTGAGCCAAATCTCAATGCATAGTCGTTGAAGATTTTGTCCGCAGCTGTTTTGCCAGATTTGGAAGTTGTGGCATATGGCTAGGCAAAACGCATGAAGTGGTCAATGATGATGAGAATGTAGTCATAACCCCCTTTGCATTTGTCAAGATGCAAGAAATCAACAGACACAAGATCAAATGGGTGGGAGGTAACAATGTTCATGAGTGGTGCCCTTGTCTCATGGCTTGGTTTTTTGTTTTTCAGGCACAAACATCTCTTTGTGACATAATCCTCAATCTCTTGCTGCATATAGGGCCAGTAGGACTGGTCCCGAATCAATGGTGTGGTCCTGTCTACACCCTGATGACCCATCTCATCGTGGAGTTCCCTTAATACTGTGCTTTCATGCTTTTCTGGAAGCACCAGCTGACTTCCGCTTAGTTTTCCTGTGCATCACTGTGCATCACTCCACTCTCAAGCTTGTCCCACTCTCTGAGAAGACACGCCATCTGCGAACCAAGGCATCTTATTTCTGGGCCTGATGGCTTAGTTCCAGTAAGTTTATACTGTATCACTGGTCCGATTGTGGGATCATTCCTTTGGTCTTGCTTGATCTGCCCTGTAGTCAGTGAAATCAGTGGTGTACCTTCATTTACTGCTGGACATTCAACAGAGACACCCATGGACCACTTCCACTACTTGTGTAGCTGCTCAAATGACATCATATGAAAGTTCTTCTGAACACTCATTCATGTATGCTTCCATATCTAAAGGTATTCTGGACAAGCTATCTGCATCAATATCTTCCTTACCAGGGCGGTACTTGATTATGAAGTGGAAATCTGCCAGTTCTGCTACCCATCTGCAACTGGTGGCATTCAGCTTGGCAGTACATAGGTAAGAGGGTTATTGTCACTGTACACTGTAAAGAATGGTGCGTAATAAAGGTAATCACGAAATTTCTCCGAGATTGTCCATTTGAGGGCCAAGAAATCCAACTTGCCCGAATGTAGATGATAATTTTTCTCAGCTGTAGTTAAGGTATGTAAGCCATAAGCAATCACAAAGAGCTTTCCCTCTTGCCTTTGATACAATACCGCTCCCAGTCCCTGGTTGGAAGCATCAGTGTGGAGAATAAAAGGTTGTGAAAACTCTGGGAAGCCTAGAACAGGAGGCTGAATGAGGCAGTCGATCAACTGTTCAAGGGTTGACTGATGCACATCCTTCCACTCAATGGGTGTACTGGACGGGACTCCTCTGGTGTTTCATTTTGGTTACCACCTCCTGTTTTTGTTTGGAGGGGTTTGAGCCTGTGTAGGTTCTTTAAGTAGGTCATACAAGGAGCTGGCAATACATGAAAAATCTTTGATATGCTGCCGGTAATAACTCAAAAGTCCAAAGATGGCTCCCAACTCCCAACCCAACAATAGTGACTGGCTATTGGTCTTTCAGGGCTGTGACTGCAACAGTATCAGCTGGGTCCATCCTGCTTCCGTCAGCTAACACAATCCTGCCAAGGTATCGCACTTCGGGTTTAAACAGTTCAAATTTTCTAGGTTTCAGTTTTATTCCATGTTCCCTTAAGCGCTGTAGCACCCTCTTAACATCACTGATGTGGTCTTCAAATGTTCTGCTATACACAAGGACATCATCGAAATATGGCACACATATTTCATCCCTTAAACCACCCAAACACTCTTCCATGCAGCGCTGGAATGCTGCTGGGGCATTCATGAGCCCAAATGGGATTCGGACCCATTCATATAGGCCCTAGGGGGTCACAAAAGCTATTAAATGTTGACTGTTCCTGGCCATGAACCCCTGGTGATATGCCTTACCCTGATCCAGTAGTGTAAAAAGGGTGTTTCCCCCCAGGTTGTACATAATGTCCTGCACTCTGGGGATGGGGTGGCCATCTGGGTGTGTTTTTCTCTTGAGCTCCCTGTAGTCAATACATAAGCGTAGTGTGCCATCTTTTTTTCTTACACAAACAACGGAGGAAGAGTATCAAATCAAATCAAATTTTATTTGTATAGCCCGAAATCACAATTTACACATTATCTCACTGGGCTTTGACAAACTGTACAGATGTGACATCCTCTGCCCTTAGACCCTCGAACCAGGGGAGGAAAAACTTAAAAAAACCCTAAACAGGGAAAATAAGAAACCTCAGGAAGAGCCACAGAGGAGGGATCCTTCTTCCTAGGACGGACAGACGTGCAATAAATGTCACTTGTACAGAACACAAAAACATGATAACAACAGTTCACTTAGAATGTATAAAACATCCATGAGTCCCAGAGTCTGTGAATTCTATAAATCCGGATGTGTGGAAAGTCTAGTGATCCAGACGCAGGTGGACTCTGTGTGGCCTGGAGGCATCAGGCAGGACCACAGCAGCAGCTCCCACTGCGACCTAGAAAAACCTGCAGGATGGTAAAGCACAACGACTCCGGGGAAGAAGTGAAGTTAGTGTAAGGATATGGACATTTACAGGAGCAGAGAAGGAGTCGGAGTCAGAGGGGGGAGAGAAGAAAGCTCAGTGAATCATGGAGGGTTCCCCCAGCAACCTAAGCCTATAGCAGCATAACTAAGGGCTAGATAGACCAGCCTTAACTATAAGCTTTATCAAAAAGGAAGGTTTTAAGCCTACTCTTAAAATCAGAGAGTGTGTCTGCCTCCCGTACCAAGACTGGAAGATAATTCCACAGGAGAGGAGCTTGATAGCTAAAAGCTCTGCCTCCCATTCTACTTTTGGAAATTCTTGGGATCACCAATAACCCTGCATCCTGGGAGCGTAAGGTTCTGGATGGGCGATAGGGTACTATGAGCTGTTCAAGATAAGATGGTGACTGACCATGAATAGCTTTGTAGGTGAGAACAAGGATTTTAAATTCTATTCTAAATTAACCGGGGAGCCAGTGCAGAGAAGCCAGTATGGGGGAAATATGGTCTCTGATATTAGTTCTAGTCAGTACACGCGCTGCTGCATTTTGGATTAACTGAAGAGTTTTTAAAATTTTGTTAGGGCAACCTGAAAATAAAGAATTACAGTAGTCCAGCCTGGAAGTAACAAACGCATGAACTAGTTTTTCTGCATCTTGTTGAGACAGGATGTGCCGGATTTTAGCAATGTTACGGAGGTGAAAGAAGGCGGTCCTTGAAATCTGTTTAACATGTGATTTAAAAGACAGCTCCTGGTCAAAGATAACACCCAGGTTTCTGACAGTGGTGCTGGAGGCCAAGGCAATGCCATCCAGATTAACTATGTTGCTGGATAATGAGTCTCTAATGTGTTTGGGGCCCAGCACAATGACTTCAGTTTTGTCAGAGTTTAACATTAAAAAGTTATGAAACATCCAGTTTTTAATGTCCTTAAGACATGACTGTAGATTAGCTAACTGATGGGTTTCATCTGGCTTCATTGATAAGTATAGTTGTGTGTCATCTGCATAACAGTGAAAATGTATGGAGTGCTTTCTAATAATTTTACCTACAGGAAGCATATATAGAGTAAATAGTAATGGTCCAAGCACAGAACCTTGTGGGACTCCATGACTAACCTTGTCATATCTTGATGATTCATCATTAACATGAACAAAATTATATCTATCAGATAGGTAGGACTTAAACCATCTTAGAGCAGATCCTTTAATGCCAATTTGGTGTTCCATCCTCTGTAGTAAGATGTGATGATCGATAGTGTCAAAAGCTGCACTAAGATCTAATAAGACTAGTATAGAGATAAGTCCCGCATCAGATGCAGTGAGGAGGTCATTTGTAACTTTTACCAATGCCGTTTCTGTGCTGTGATGCTTTCTAAAACCTGACTGAAACTCTTCAAATAGACTATTATACTGAAGAAAGCCACATAGTTGTTTCGCTACTGCTTTCTCTAGAATCTTTGAAAGAAAGGGGAGGTTGGATATTGGTCTATAGTTGGCTAAAACTTCTGGGTCTAGGGTAGGTTTTTTTAGGAGCGGTTTAATTACAGCTACTTTAAATGACTGGGGCACATAACCTGTTACAAGGGATAGATTGATAATGTTTAGTAGTGGATTTCTAATTAGGGGTAAAACCTCTTTGAGCAACCTAGTAGGTATGGGGTCTAGTATACAGGTTGATGATTTAGATGAAGATAATGTTGTCGTTAGTTCCTTAAGGTCAATTGGATGGAAGCTTTCCAAACACACATCAGGACTAATAACAGCCTCTATAATTCCTGTTGCTGAACTGGAATCTGTAGAGTGTAGGATATTTTCTCTGATGTGTGTTTGGAATAATTTTATTATTGAAGAAGTTCATAAAATCATTACAGGTGAGGGCTCTAGGAATGGGCTTATTCTTGTTTTCTTCTATCAACGCTGAATAGTAGTCTTTTCTTGCTCGGCCAAGGGCCTTCCTGTATACTTTAAGGCTATCCTGCCAGGCCATGTGTGGCTCTTCCAGTTTAGTGGAACGCCATTTCTTTTCAAGTTTATGAGTTTTCTGTTTTAACTTGCGAGTGTTAAGATTATACCACGGAGCTAGTCTCTTTACTGGTTTTGTTTTCTTTTTAACTGGGGCAAGTAATCTTTCATTTCTTTATATAAGGGCTTTGGAACAGAGAGATATGTTCTTGACACTGGCTTGGGGTCTTTCAGTGAAATACTCATTTGCACGTTTTCCACACAGCTTATGTCATCATCAGACCTGGAAAATGACCCTGATTCTTCTCTCAACATCTGGCTAACTTTTTGTCTCTACTGTTCCTCAAGATGAGTCAAATCAACTGGAGGATCCCATTGTCCATGAGCAGGGAGCTCTGTGCCAGGACATGGTGGATGGATGCAGTTAGCCCATGGTCTGTTTTAAAAATGTTGGCAGGATACTCTGAACTGACGCACTGCACAGTTCCAATTAGAGTCCTTCCTCCCAGTGTGATGTCATTATTTGTGGGGTTTTGCACACTGACATTGATTATCGGGGTCATGCCTGCCTTCACTGACACAAGTGTATCACAAAACTCTAGCCCTTCAGGGCACTGTGGGTTCTCATGAGGTTCAAAAACCAGAGTCTTGTCCTCCCTGAAAGGTGGTGCCCGCACACTGCACTCAACCAGCACAGAGCTACGCTTAGGCACACTGATTCTCTCGTTTGTCGTGCGTACAACATGTTCACATGCCTGTCCAATACTCACAGCTTTAATAAAGGTTTTTGCTTTGTTTTTCCTAAGGTGAGGAAAAACCATCTTTACAGCTTTCATGAGTTTTTCTTCCATGTCTCTATGTTGTTTCTTGTCCTGCAAACTGTCCAACACCAGGCGTTCAATGACATTAAAACCTATGATAGGACACTGTTGCTGGTCTCCTTTTAGCACTACTATGGGCACTATTAATTCGTCATCACTAGAACCAAGCTTAAAGCATACTTCAAGCCAACCAACATATGGCATTTCTGTCCCATTGGTGGCTTCAATTTGTAGGGGATCAGGTAAGTGGTTTGCTTTCCACATTTCATCTAACGCACAAACTTGTGAGCCTGATGGTGCAGTTTTTGCCTACCAACTCCCTTACTGTAGGTGTTTATTATTTTCTTGTGGCTTGACTTTATCATGTGACTTTTTTTCCTGCTTCTTATACACGGTTTACAGTGTCCTTTGTGTGTGGGCCAATGAGCTCCCTGGCACTCTTTTGAACCGTAAAGTGTAGTTTTGCACACTGAACAGCATTTAAGCATCTCTCTTGGTTTTTCTTTTGCACAACTTGCACAAAACAGGGACTTACTCATGTCACCGCTTGCTCCATGCCCAGCGGAGGCAACCCCTTTTAATTTAAAGGGCTCTTCCTTGCTGGTTTTGCTGGTCTCTGTTGCAGCCTGCTTGAAAATGCTCACTGATCCCAAACCTAAAACAATGCTGACAATACTCTTCACCTGCTTGGATACAAGCTAGACACCTGGGGTGAGGACATGGTACTGGGTAATAACGCTGTGATGCAAGCCTTTGTTGGGATTGGGTTGTTCCTCTCATCTGTCCAGGACCAAAACCTGGTTGGTATTCCTGCACTGCTGCGGTGACTGCTGGCTGTAAAACGGCACGGTATTAGATTCAGTCTGATAAGGTGGGAACACTGGATATGGGGCAGAAACATTTATTAGCTCTGTGCTTGGTGAGAGGTACTCCAGAGTTGCAGGTGCAGACTTTTGTATGGTTTCCCTGATTTGGGAGACCTCAGTTCTCAAATTTTTCAGCAGCACCATACCAGAGCGCATTTCTTTAATCTCAGACAAGGGGAAAAGTAGTTGTGCTGTGCTGAGTGGTGTTTTCCTTTCTCACTGGATCTTCACTTGATTGAATTATATTCACATTAATTACTCGTGGTGGGGCGGCATGTTTCTTTTTGTCCTGTCTCTCCTTCCCATTGGCACAGGCAATGTTCAGTTTCTCCAAAAGCAGTTAATCTGCAGTGTTTGTCTGCAGGAGGAAAGGCTGCAGGACACTTTTAATATTGTCATTCTGCAGGCCACTTAGGAAAGTGTGCATAAAGAGACTCTGGACTAATGCTGGGTCATATTTTAAGCTTGAATCTGCTTCCTGAGAGGCAAATAGAATTTTCTTCCTCAAGTCATTGCCCTTATCAGGAAATTCTAAGGGGTTTCTTTACTGCTCTGCACTTCAGAGCTAAGTTGTTTATAGAATTCTGTGGCAACCCTCTTTTGGTAATGACATCTCAGAATTCTGTGGAGGGCAGGCAGTGTCAGTTCTCCTTTGCCTTCAAGGTAACTTCTTAGCTGCAAGCCTGGTGTGATGGCACGGATAACTGCATCGACAATCTCTGACTCTGGGTAGTCTTTGCTAAGCCCACTTTTAATCTGTCTGGCCAAGCTGGTAAAGGTTAGCCTATCTTTTTGTCCTGGCTCACCTAGTTGGCCTGATATCTTAAAGTCTTTGTGCCACATGTTGCCACTAGGGGATGCTGGTAGCATGGTGTTTAGTGGGGGACTGAACTGTAGAGGGGGGTTTGCGTTCACAAGTTCATGCAAGGCAGTCTCTTTTTCTTTTAAAGACAACCTCAGCACCCCCATTTCCTTCCTGACCAGGACGTTTTCCTGGTCACCAGTTCGACTCTGGGGTGCACTTTCATTCAGATTTGTTGTCATTTAGACTTTCTCTATCATGTCTTGAATATTGAGGAGATCTGACATGCCCTTGTTCTCTAAGGTGGCCAGTTCCTCCCGTTCAATATACTTGATTAAGTGCGCAATTAACTGACCGCGAGTTTTACCAGTCACGTGTTCTTTTGCCGGTCCTGATATCTGAAGTGTGTTGCATAGTTTAATCAGTTGCTCTACAGTCAATTTGTACAGTTCTCCGTTAATCTCCAGCTTTAAGTTCTCTAAGTTCAGACTCCATTTTATCAGAGAAATTGGACAAACGGTAAAACAAGCGGTCTCTTTGACTTTATTGGCCCTTTGCTGCTTCCTAGTGGTCACTTTTGCTCACTTCAGGAGAGAATTCGCCAGTGTTTGCCTGAAGACCACTTTGTCTGCCTTGCTGGGTCCTTCCACCGATGTCTGGGTAATTTTGAGGGATAATCTGTGAGAGGGTTCCACTAAAACTCAGGGACGGACCTCCAACCAAGCATCCCAGCGGTGCCTCCAAATGTTGTTGCCTCCAAAATATTGGTGAGAGAATGAGGAGAGACCACACAACGCAGCTCTTGTGCTCACTCATCTGTAATGAACTGATATACAAATAAACACAAACTCATTTACATTCAGTCAACACATTCAACATACTCAATATCAGGACTACAGATATCCTTACAAATAAATCCCTTTTATCATTTTCTAAATTACTCCTAATGCCATTTTAACTAAATTATCATATGACTAGTTTTCTTATGAAATGTGTTTTTAACCTTCTCTTAGTCACTAAAATTATCTGACTTTTTTTAACCTAACCAGTTACCCATAGAATGTATATTTATATAATCAACTTACTTGTAACACCACATGAACAATTACATAACAGGATCTGATCACTTATACACAAACACATCAATGTAATGTTAAAGGTGAAATGGCAAGACTGTTGAAGCAAACTATTCAACACAGCCGCACCGACACGCAGGAGCTAGCTTACGCTCATGAGAATTAGCTTGAAACTCGTATGCAATTAACTGATATAAAACACACACTAAAGATTACATTGACATATGATAGAGTATTGCTACTGTGTCTTCTCAAATTTACAGTGCTTTGTGTACAGTAAATACCTTAAAAATGGGGAATATTGGTGAGAGAATGAGGAGAGACCACACAACGCAGCTCTTGTGCTCACTCATCTGTAATGAATGAGGAAGCAGCGCTGCTGTTCCCGCTACCCAAGTCCCACAGCATTACTAGTAGATCACAGAGCAATCAAACAATTTACAGAGCTCTGCATCATCTAACTTTATCTTACTGGCTGCTACATACCTCGACAACAGCTAATGATATGAACACATCTGTACTATACTGTAATAAAGAATGAAATGAACCTTCATTCATTCATTCATTCATTTTCTACCGCTTATCCTGTTAGGAACTAAGTGTTAAAGATGGATGCATGCTCCAGGGGGCAAGAGTAATAATTCCAGCAAAGGCTCGAGATAAGGTTTTGAAACTTTTACATCAGACTCACTCTGGCATGTCAAGAATGAAAGGTTTAGAAAGATCATATGTGTGGTGGCCAAGGATGGATCGAGATGTGGAACGGGGTCACATACTTGTGAGGATTATCAGAAACACCAAAAGGCACCACCCACGGCACCATTACACCCCTGGGAATGGCCAGATCCACCACAGTCAAGAATTCATCTGGACAACACGGTCCTTTTCTAGATGAGATGTTTTTAGTAATAGTGGATGCACATTGAAAATGGTTGGACATTTACCTGATGAAAACATCGTCATCACAAGCAACAATAGAAAAACAGAAAGACAGAGTTTCAGTGTTTTTTGGATGCTGAAAATGCTAGTGTCAGACAATGGAACATGTTTCACAAGTGCAGAGTTTGAGAGTTTCTTGAACAAAAATGGGATACAACATGTAAGGTCAGCACCATTTCACTCTTCCTCAAATGGTCTAGCAGAACGCGCAGTACAAACATTCAAAGCAGGGATGAAAAAGATGAAAGGAGAAACTTTACAGACTACTGTCCAGGTTTCTGTTCAGTTATTGCATCACACCTCATGCAATAATGGGCTTGTCACCTGCCGAGTTCATGATGTCATGGAGACTGAGATCAGTTTTTGACATGCTCATGCCTGATGTAAAATCTTAAGTACAGAATAAGCAACTGAAACAGAAAGAGACTCGTGACACGGATAGAAAGCTGAGAAGTTTTGCTCCGGGAGATAATGTCTTCATATGGAACTATTCATACAGTCCGAAGTGGATTCCCACTGTTGTCCAGGATGCTACTGGTCCACTTTCAGAGACACATCGACCAAGTGCGTTCCAGATTGGCAGACACCGTGCCTGTTTCAGAGACTGCGGGAGGGACTGTGTCATTGCCAACGACAGGGGGAGCACCCGAGGAACTGTCAGTGGAGCATACAGTGGAGATGAGACCTCCTGGTGGCCCAAAGGTTAAACATCTAAAGCCTGACCGAGTGAACCAGAAGGACAGTTCAGCAGAGGGAGAGAAGGCCTTAGCGTTTCAAAGACTTTTTTAAATAGAGTGAGATGGTTTTCCTGGAATAGAGCAACAATGCGCTCTGATCTCACAGGAAGGACGACCCCTCCTAGTTCAAGTCACAATAATTATAAAAAAAAAAATTTAAAAAAATCGTGACACAAATGACAATGTGATTGTTCTTGTTTTCATTTGACTCTTATGCGAGTGTTGTACTTATAATTTCCTCAGTAATGTAATGTGCTACAAGTTATGAGTTTTTTTGCTTAAAAGTTGGGGGGATTTGGTATCTTTTGTTCTTTATACGGATTTATGTTTGGAGAGGTTGCAGTGCATCATGACGTCATTGTACGTGTTCATAAAAAAAGGAAGTGTGCGCTGAGCAGGACCTGTAACTCATGTGTTAGCGGTGTTCTTGAAGTAAAGTTCTAGAAACTAAAGACGAACATTGCGGACATTCAATTATTCACCCATGACACTGCAAAGTTGTTTTCTATGTTCTATTTTGAATAAAATACAAGATTATGAGATGTCCCTGTAAACCATTTTCAGCACCTCTGAGATCCTGAGGCCTTCAGGCCAAATGAGACATTCATTCATTCATTCATTTTCTACCGCTTATCCCGTTAGGGGTCGCGGGGGGGGCTGGAGCCTATCTCAGCATCTTGGGGCGAAGGCGGGGTACACGCTGAATGAGTCGCCAGTTCATCGCAGGGCTGACATATAGAGACAAACAACCATCCACACTCACATTCACACCTACGGGCAATTTAGAGTGACCAATTAACCTACCCCCAGATTTGCATATTTTTGGAATGTGGGAGGAAGCCGGAGTACCCGGAGAAAACCCACGCAGACACAGGGAGAACATGCAAACTCCACACAGAAACGTCCTGACCCAGAATCGAACCCAGGACCTTCTTGCTGTGAGGCGACAGTGCTAACCACTGCACCACTGTGCCGCCCCCAAATGAGACATATAAAACATAATCCCCCAAGCTTCTGGTCTGCCATAGAAAACTTTCTTAGGGCTCTAAATCAGGTGGCCAAACCATCTCAACCAGCTCCATTCAGTGTTGATGAGAAGCAGCTTTACGTGTCCAACATTTTTTAAATCAACATTGGATAGTATAACCCATAGGTGACTGTAACAGCTTGTAAAGTGACTACTTTGCAATTAGTTTTAAATACAGGTAACTCGTAAGATGCAATGTTTAACATTTTAAGTTATGCAAAACTGCATTCAAGATGACAATCCACCAAAACTGCATTCCACACTTCTGAAATATTTTGTGTTGTTTTGTTTTGACTGGGAGACTTCTACTGACAGGGGTTACGTGCTGTGCAACTAAGAGTAAAGCAGGGGTTAACAGTGACACTTGAAACATCGATCCGTGGTTAAAGATGGACAAATGAGAGCTCCCAAAAAGTGAAGCATTTTGATTGCCCCAGATGGAACTTTAGACATGTCATCAATTTTTACTTACTGTATGTCACTGGCCTGAGGCCAGACTAACGGTTTGACTGCAGGGGCTTTAATGATTCTGTATACCATACAGACCTCCAATGAAAGTTCTAATGCAATATTTGACAAATTAAGTCTTTAGGTAGTTTGTTTTACAGGCTATAATGAAAGCCTATTTTTACCCAAGAGTTTCCTCAGGTTTATGATCAAAGAAATTTCTTAAGTGTTTCCTCAGAGTTAACTTCAAACCTGAGGTCAAAAGCTTCAGTTTATCAATTCTTGCACCATGTGGGGTGTGGCAGAGTTCCTTATCTTTATTTGTTGCCCTATGGTTAATAATACCAAATCCACATGCTTGCAACATTACTCAAGATTCAATTAGATATCACGGTTGTTCCCTTTTGATCTTTTCACTTTCTACTCCCACTCACTTTTACAAGTCTCGTCAAGTTGTTGATTTATATCACCAGAGGAATTCGCACGTGCATGGGAGTGAGGAGGAAATCTGACAAAAGAAAAATAAATATGTAACAGTAGTTCCCATGATGCCGTTAATTTGGCTTTGTTTGCATTAATATCTCATAATGTGACTGCCTAAGCAAGTCAAGATTTCTGTCAGTTGTGTCAGTGCGAGTGGGTGGGAAACAAGAAGTGCAGAGCAGGGTGTGTGTCCAGAAGGTATGATGAAGAGGAATGGGATGAAGACGTACAACATGCAGGTTCTTACACACTAGCGTTGAAAAATGTCAATATCCCAGTGAAAATACCAACAAAAGAAAATTGCTGACATGATTATTGGAACCATGATTCTACACTAAAACTATTGATCACTGTTGACTTAGGAGGAGTGATGAGTCATCAGCATTGTAATTAAAATAATTAAATAACACATCTCTGCTTCTTTGTCAGTATTGCAGATACTACCATACTACTAATACCATCTTTCACTGGTGGCATCATTCGGAGCCTGCGCAATAGTCAGCATGTGGGGGTGTAGTATCAGAGTATCGCGTTCCCACCTGACTCACAGACAGGGCTCATTCGTCAATCATGATGTTTCTACAGATTTCCTCACCACAACATCACACTAGTAAAATAACAAAACATCCGTTTGAGCATGAGTGCTGCATAACATAACCCGAGAATAGAAAAACGCACTGCAGAAACAATTCACAACATATATTCATGTTTCATCTTCATGACATTAGCAAGCAGTCATAACTTCTAGACTTCAATTTGTGATGTTGAGTAAAATCTATTCAAAATAACATAAATCAGTCTTCACTTTGCAAATGGTTGTCACTGCACACGCCTAATATGGGCTGCTATGTTGCGCATTCTGACACTGAGCACTCAGTCTAGCCACTAAATGCAGGTCCAATGCAGGTCCTCTACTTCTACATCTATTCGAGAGCTAAAAAAAAAAGGAAGTTTTTATGTTAAACATCTTGTCAAAGTGACATCCTTATGGAGTAGGCTTTATGCAACTTTTGAAAGTTTGAGTTAGGGGCACATTTAAAGAATCGTTAAGTTATTGAATTGTTAAGCCTCCTCTGTGGCTCTCCCTCCTCTGTGGCTCTTCCTGAGGTTTCTTATTTTCCCTGTTTAGGGTTTTTTAAGTTTTTCCTCACCCGGTTCGAGGGTCTAAGGGCAGAGGATGTCACATCTGTACAGTTTGTCAAAGCCCAGTGAGATAATGTGTAAATTGTGATTTCGGGCTATACAAATAAAATTTGATTTGATTTGATTTTTGATTTAAGGTCATTTTTTAAAAGACGCTAGTAAAGATCCAGATTTTAGAATTGGATTGACAGTGTGCAAAGTAGTTGTTATTTTTAAATAAACCATGTTTTTTGGGGGGTTTTTTTTATGTTTTTGGCTTCAACATAAATAGATGTAAGTTTATAGCGCTTAACAATCAGCTATTTCTATTTACGCATTATTTTGAACAAAAATACAATTTTTCTTCATTGTAATTGAGGTAAATATTACACAAAATGATTTAGTTCAATACAAAACTATGTATTGAACTACTATCAATTATGATTTTCTTAATAAATTGACAAATCTTTTACACAATGTCACTCTTTAATTTAGGCACATCAAATTAAAGTGAGAGGCTCCACTCAATTTTGCGGGCAAAGTCCTGCTGAGGTGGCGTTTTGAATCTGGTCCACTATATAGTTTCATGAATGAAGCATTTAATCTACCTGGTGAACTAACCTCACAGAACACCATGTTTGATTAATCAAACTGTAATCACATAGGTTATTTTTCTCTGAATGGCATTACAAAACATGTTTTTCATTGAGAAGGGTTCAACTGAAGGTAGAGTGCTTCATTGTCAGCAACTGATCAAATTTCATACCATCTTTTAGACTTAATTTAACATTTTTTTGTATCAGGGTTGGATGAAGACTTTAATTGAAAATTTAAAAAAGAAGAAGAAGAAGAAGACCTAATTTCACAGAGATTTAATCTTCTCAGAAAATCTCCCGATTTGCAATTTTATTGGTAAAAGATAAATGATGAAAGAATTTTTCTGATACTATTTAAAACATTAAACATTTTTTCAGTGGTTCAAACCAGTTTTAAGATGTCTGTAAATCTTTTCCATTGGTCCTGGTCAGAACATATGTCACACATGTTGATTTTCTCATATCTGCTGACATGAATATTAAGTCTTAATAAGAGATTTAGAAGTTAGACCTGATATCAGAAGCAGGTTCCAAGTTGGATTCTCAAATTTAACATATGTTACATGTACAATGTCCAGAAGAGGTCCAAGATATATATTGAACCAGTCTGGGGTGTCCGTCATTCATCTAAAAGTATCAGGCATCAGAAACTCTTAAATGTGAAGAGGATATCTGCCACACAGACCGAGGCTGGACAATGGTTCTAGAAAAGGGAAAGGCTTGATAACTAAATGTTTTGGCTCCCACCCTACATTACATTTTTGGGACCACCAATAACCCTGCATCATGAGATGAGGAAGTAGCGGGGTAACAGGACATTATGAGCTCAGTAAGATACTGTATGACAGATCCTGGCCATTAAGGGCTTTGTAAGTG
The DNA here is from genome assembly GCA_001698575.1 of Mola mola. Lineage (NCBI taxonomy): Eukaryota > Metazoa > Chordata > Actinopteri > Tetraodontiformes > Molidae > Mola > Mola mola. Next base: position 314,266 of record KV751396.1, read on the forward strand.
TGGAAAAGGATTTTAAATTCTGTTCTAGTTTTGGCAGGCAGCCAGCGCAGATAAAGGCCTATATGAGACACATTTGATCTCTTCTATTAGTTCTTGAGTGTCTTGTTGAGTGTTTTCAAATAATACAACCTAACAGGAGAATAATAAAATGAATAATATTGGTCCAAGCACAGAACCTTGTGAAACTCCATGACTAACTTTAATTTGCATGGGGGATTCATTATTAACATATATAAACCGTCATCTGTCTCTCGTGGCCAGACCACATGTAGTGTTAATGGCCAGGCTACCTGTAATGGTGTGTCCGTAGGTCATCAGACATGTGCCCACATTCATATCTTACATGTACAGTACTGTTTGTGGTGCCTGGAAGCTGATGTCACTGAGCTGTAGATGAATTCTATATACTACCATAAACTAGTGCCTGAGGATCCTGTACTGAACCTTAAATGTGTTTATGATTATGAACTGTATCCCATACTATACTGTAACATTTATTACTTTAAGTCTTTGTAGAAGTTTGTATAGACCTCTCTGTCTGGTATTGGACTCTGGCCCATCCTGTTAACTGGAACTCATGTTATACAATGGCTCTGTATCTATCTCCTGTACAGGTGGACAATAAGATTTTCAATCAAAAGACTCCAAAGCTATGGCCAAATTTGTATCCATGTCACATCAGTTAACAGAACTCTTCTATTCATTGATGCTTTCCTCTTCTAAACAGGATTTGAACCAGTTTATTAGAATTCCTTTAATGCCAGTTAAACTGCTTAATCTGTGTATTAAGATGTGATGGTGATATCAAAAGCAGCAATGAAATCTAACAGAACAAGTACAGAGACAAGTCCCTCATCTGATGCCATCAAAAGTTCATAAGTAATTTTGACAAATGCAGTCTCTTTGCTATGATACATTCAGAATCCTAACAGGAAAACCAGAAAACTATTGTCATGTAGAAAATCCCATAAAGGAACCCAACCACTTTCGCAAGAATCAGGGATTAAACATAGGTCTATGGTTGGCTAAACCAGGCTTTTAAGAAAAGGTTTATCACAGCTACTTTCAAGGACTATGGTACATGGTAACCTATTAGCACAAACAGGTTGATCATATCTAGAACAGAAGTACTAACTAGTGGTAGGGCTTCTTCAAGCAGCCGAGTTGGGATGGACTCTAAGAAATGTGTTACTGATCTGGATGATAAAATTGTAGAGGTTAGTTGTTGAAGCATTGGAGGTTATATCATAGAGCCAGTTTTCTCTTCTTTAAATAACCAACCATGATAATTCAAAACAAAACGAGGCAACAGAACATTTAAGTGACTTCTGGAATAAAAAACAAAATACAGTTTAACTATTTTGCATATTTATTCAAAAATTTCAATATTACAATATTGCTTTATAATGTCATACAGTAATCCCTGAGTACACACAGTATGGACACTTTTCTAACTCTGTGTGAAACCTGTATTTTCAAAATTCATTATTACAGCTTCCTTACATTATTCACATCGCCTGAGTATACTCTCAGAGGGGGGCAGTATATTACGTTATACTGCTTGGAGGAGACATTCTACTCTCTCACAGATATATTCTGTTACTTGTTCTTGTAAAGGCAATTTTGTTCTAATTTTAAATTTATGGTAAGAATTAGTTGTATCTAAACTGTTTATGCATGTGGTTAAGCTTACTTAAGATAATTTTCACAATTTTGTAGTTTTGACAAGAGTTAGTTGACCTTGTTTCAGGATTACATTTTTCCAAACCAGAGAGAGATAAAAAAAAAAAATCAAAACCCAGCCTCCTGCGTTGCAATTCTACCCACTCCTTGCACTTGTCTCCTAAGTGATACATGTATAATTAACCTATAGAAATACAGAATAATTTTAAATATTTCCTAAACCCCATTTAGAAAGTTATTTGTGCTTAACCAACCAAACTGCAACCTATAGTGTTAAATATGCCCTTATTTTGTTGTTTGGCACCATGTTATCAGCATCAGATCAAGATAAAAGCTAACACTATATAGCGCTTGTTAAATTTTTATAAAAAATTTAAAATTGCCTCAACTAAATAAAAAATTCAGTTTGGCAGCTGAACAATTTAACTTTAATACCATGTATTTAATATATTATAAAACATTTCAAATTAAATGCAATTAAATAAATGGCAAAGTCTCAAGATTTCACAGTAGTCAATTATGCACAGAAATTTTGGAGAGATATTATCATGAAACACCAATTAAATGAGCATTTTTTAGAAAAATGTTCATCTCTCAAGATGTCAGTGTGGACTGAAGTTGCTCTGAAGACTGGTCATGGAACGAAGACACTACTTGTAATTCATCGCCATTCACTAATCATCATCTTTACTGGGTACACTGAATATATTTAACCTTTTAATGCCATGAATTCGCAACATACTGCTTGCATTCAGACTGCAGTCAACATAGCATCAGCTTGAAAGCAAAAACACAAATAATTAATTTTTTAATAATAATTGTAAATAAACTCAGGTGTCAAGGAGTTCAATTCTGAACTCTCAGTTGATGTGTGAAAAAAAAGGAAACACTTAACATACAAACCACAAGTCAAACGAAAGAACCCCAAAACACCTGTTTAATCAAAAATCAAGAGCACTCCACCAAGGCCTAACTGTCCCTATGTTTTTTGGAACACCTGCCTAAAATGTCATTAAGACCCAACATTTTCTTAAAGGGGAATAAGAATAGAAAAAAAGAACTCAATACAAGCACTGTAAGCCTTTTAAATTTTGCGCATTTTTACTTTGCTTTTTCAATTGCAAAACTATAATAATTCTACCCAGGGAATCTTGAGATATAGCAAATTGCCTGATGTGACCTTGACTGACCTTTCACGTTCAAATTTATGTCAGGATTATATCTTGACAATACGCATATGTGGTGTGGTAGATTCAAATTAATTGACCTTTACCAGAGACAGGATTGTTTGAAATTTTACTCAATGTTAACAAATGGGAATTTTGGAAAGTTTCAGATTTTTTCCTTACCTTGACCTTTGACCTTTAAAGACCCATATTCAATTAGTGGAAACCAGTGAAAGTGGGAACTCGTAGTAAAAGAAAAATGGGCAGACAATCAAGCAGAAAACAATAATAATCCTTGACGGAGATAAAAATAGAACCAAGTATATGGCATACGTCAAAAAGGAATTTGCACATCATCCCAACTCTGATGGTATCAAAATTGTACTGTTTCAACCTTACATTATTAAGACAATGAGCAGATACAGAAAAAAGGCTATGTAAGATAAGCCCCAAAAAAGGATTTTTTGATGAGTTTATAGCCCTCTCTAATCCACACACTTACATGATCTCCTTGCAACAAATCAAAAAGCTGCCCCAAAAATACATTTCTGTTGGACCCTGGAGTACATACTACACCATCCCAGGCCTCCATCAAGGATACACTCTTGTTGTAACCTTCATTCCAGCTGTGCAGCTCTACATAGAACCTCATGAAGTTTTCATCCCCAGCTGGGCACCTCAAAGCAATCCTCACGTAGACAAAATAGAATCCCGTCTGCGGAATCACAATAGCACGTTTCTCTGGCACAATGTATTTTTCACCAAACACAATGTCCCATTTGATGTACTGTCCATCCCTCATGTCCCCTGTAGGCACAGATCCTGAAGGATAAAAACAGGCAGTGAATCAGATTGATCAATAAAGCTAATGATTGTGTATGTCTTTGTCTTTTATAATCTGATCATAAAATATAGAGTTCTTATCATGTTAAAGGGGGAATTCACCACAAATCCAAGATATGTGTGAGTTGCTCAGTTTTGAAGGCATCACCTGATGTCTGCCCTGTCATTAATTTGGACCTCAGAGATAAGTCTACACACTGTATCTCCTTTGATGTGAAATTTATTGGCACATCCACAAAAGTAAATTTTCGAGGCCAATGCTCCTCTTCAGACTACTTACTCTCCATTATAATGGCACTTGTATTGCTTAAAGTCTCATTGAAGGAAGTGTTTTCTTTGTGAATCATCAGCTCCCACTCTCTCTCTCTCTCTCTCTCTCTCTCTCTCTCTCTGTCAACCTAACTGTTCAAGACAGATGAACGCCCATCTAGGGTGGAGCAGACCTTGGAGCAGACCGTTTCTGCCGTCTTTAAAGGAAATTTTTCCTCACCATTGTCACAATGTGCTTGGCCTTGGAGGAATATTTAAAAGGTCTCTCTTAATTAAAAACTAAATTAACCGATAATTTCATAAGATTGTTCAAGACCTGTTGTGAATTGGTGTTATATAAATAAAAAAATCATATTCTTGACTCAGAATGAAACATCTCATCATGGAATACAGGCTAACTAACTAAAGTAACCCAGGTATTTAACACTACAGCTAACAAAGAGCATTCAATGAATGTTTACCTGACGCCCTGTTGACCTGACAAGCCTCTCATCATGAATAGATACATATTTCCTTCTGCATGGTGTTATGGTGTAGCTCGGTAGAAAGAAATAGTTCCTACATGAAAGGACCTGTGAGCTGTTCACAAAAGGTCTGTGGATTAGCATGATTAACCATATCATAATTTCGTGCAATAGACATTACTCTTACAGCTAATATCTTCAGAACTGAGCAGCTCACACCAAAACTATCTACATGGATAAATAACACTATAGTTAAGAGGAAAATGTGCATTTTTGAGTTTAGTGTGAACTGTCCACTTAAATAATCAAATTTTTTCTCCATCTAAGAGTCACTTATTGAAATTTTGAATTTTTAATAAGCCTTCTCAAAGCACTGGAATTCTAATAAAATACACACACCATAATGTGAGCCTTTTAGACATGCAGCTGCTTTTCGAGAGACTCATCTAGCCTTCATGTGCACTAAGAGTATTCCAAACAGATGCATGGAAATTTACCCTCTGTTTAGGTTAAACCCACTGTCAAAGTATTAGAAAAAAACCATTCGTTTTTAAAACTTTCAGAGTTTTCCTATCAGGCTTTTGTTTGGATTCAGTTATTCTCCTGAGGTCAGATGTGATTCATACTGTCAAGGTTTGATGACATAGTTGGTCTTACAACATATCAGATGTGATTCTCTACAAGTGAAGGTTTAACCACTTGACCCCTGAATTTATTTACAAATATTATTTTAAAAATCAATTATTTGTGTTTTTGCTTTCAAGCTGATGCTATCTCGGCTGTAGTCTGAATGCAAGCGGTAATGATATGAATTCGCGACAATCGGTGTTAAGGTGAGCAGTGGTTCATTTTGATACTTCTGAAGGAATGTAAGCTGCATTGTTTGTTAATGTTTGATAACTCCATACACATGGGACTAACAGGAAACACATGTCAATATCAAAAAAAACACAAACAAAAACCAATTTTTCCAACATCTTTCAGCTAGTTCAAATATGTGGCACAAAATTATGAAATGTCAAGAAAAGCACTCACTGAGATGAATATGTAGTCTCTGTAAACTTGCTAGAGGATTAGGAGGATCTGTACACACAAAAGGAAAGGAGAGAGTTTAAAATATTGCGGCTTGTTTGTAAGAGAAGGAAAACTATGTTATGAGTCACGCAAAACACTTATGACTGGTCTATCTCAGTTACGAAATAGGCGACAAATTTAGATGCTGTATTTGGAGCTTTGCCAGAGTGGATAGCAATGAGGAATACATAAAGTTGCAAACTTTAACTTTAAAATGGAAATCCCCCTTACATCCATACACAGTCTAATTCATTATACATGAAGTTCATGATACCTGCAGAGCACACTCTGTCTTGCTTGGAGTATGCTGGACTTTGGGCAACTGCGCTCTACGAATAAGGTAAAACACATTTTGAGGTTTCATCATGAGCAATAAAACGTTTAGTCAGATACCCAACATTATAATGATCATATAACAAATCCAAATTTGATATTGTCTTTATGGTGATATTACAGGGGAAGAAAATTGTGGAGGAATGTAAAACATAAGGTTGTATGGGAGAATCAACTATCATTTACAATTCTTTTTTAATTGAAATATGTTCTGTCAAAGTGGACAGGAATGTGTGTTTTCTGTAATGTTCTTGTTAAGCAACAGTAAAATTGTGGACAATCACCTATGTGAATGCAAAGCTCTGCATAAGCACTCACGCCCTTACAGCTAAACCTGTCTCAGCCCATCTCTAATCACCACATTTATCATCAGAGATGAAGTTAAGACATTTAGTTAGAGTAAACTCCACCACATCTATCTGTAAGTAATGACATGATGGTCATGTAAGAGTGAAATATTATTCTTTAATGTTTTTTTTGTATATTCCAATATCAAATACAAGCCGTTAATGAGGTAACATGCTGACATCATCAGAAAATTCATAGAGAAATACAGGAGTTTTAGGACTTACCCCTTGTCTACTGGATACAGAGTTTTCCTTTTGCCTTATAACAGAACCAGTAGTTAAAAGGATCAGTGCCATACAGCTGAGCAGCAGGAGCAGGGTGATGAGTCGGAGCCGTGTCTCCTGCTGCTTCATGTCACGGCAGTGTTTGAGGAGGATGAGCACAGACTCGTCCGGGCCCATCAGGTCTATAACTAAATCCCCACGGGTGGCCTCAGCTGCTGTTGTGTCTCCCATCAGTTTCTGTTTCATGGCAGCAGGTCTGATCTCTGTCAGAGGAGCTGGTCCAAAAAAAAGGTGTTTACTGGTGATGCATGCAGTGTTTTATATTAGGAGTTGAACGGTGTGGCAGCAGCCAACCGCCTACAGCCTGCAATTACCTCATCTATCTATTATTTTAGAGTAAAAGGAAGAAGAGAGAAAGAGAGAGAAAGAGGAGGAGCACAAACAGGAGACTCCATTCATGTACAATGTCCAAAACATGTGAACAGAATCTGGTATATTATTATACCTCTCTAAATTTTTTCAGTTATGGCCCAAAAAACATGTTTTTTGACATTTGAGTGAACTTGAACTATGATCATTGGCCCACAAAGTCTAATCAGTTGTAGGTTGGGCCAATACACACCTTTAATGAAAATTTCCATCGAATTATCACTCTATTAGTATACAGTATTTACACTTTTTTGCTGATGATTGTAATGATTAAAACTTTAAAAAACACAATTGGACAATTACATTTCAGCCAGAGTTTCCCTTTTGACCTCATTCTAATTTACACAAATAAGACTGAGCATCCAGTGTGACCAAGTAACTCATAACTCAGGGGTTTTCTTTTTTCCTGTTGCTGTTTCATGTGAGGCAAAGAGGTAGCCTCGACAGTGGAAATGGACATGGGACTGATATGTTAAGAGGTTTTAATTCTGTGAGTATTCAAACACTACCTGAAATCAAAAATGAGTAACTAAGTAAGTAACTGTCATAGAGGGTGTAAGATGGACCGGCGGTAGATTCAGGTTTCCCCACAGAGGGCATGACACATGGGTGACACGTAGATCACAAATGTGGGCTTTATTACTTGATGCATGAACCATTGCACACCAAAACTGAAGTTACAGCGTGATGGCAACAAGTTGCCTTTTTACCCATCCTGCTGCAAATAATCAGATGTAACCAACCCCTCAGGTGAGATCATAACCACCAAAAACAAACATGTACATGAAACTTACACCAAATATCAATAAAGTAACAAAAATACTATTTA
>KV751396.1:321943-341115 GCA_001698575.1 Mola mola
TACATAAAATGTTTCAAGTTCCAATAGCCAGCTTCAGATACCGGGGATCGGACCGCCAAGGCCTCTGCCTTTGACTGCCACCCAATACAGATCGTACCGGACCCCTATGGCTCTTCTTGTGGGTGGTGGGCCCACGGTAGGACTGACCCATATCTCCCTTTCGGGCTGAGCCCAACTGGACTCCATGGGCAAATGCCCAGCCACCAAGTGCTCACCTACGGACCCATTCCCCAGGCCGGGCTCCATGGCGGGATACCTGTACCCCTCCAGGCAGGGTGCACAAGCCCTTGGTAGTCATCATCATCATAGTCTTTTTGAACCGTGCTTTGTCCGGCCCCTTACCTAGGACCAATTTGCCTTGGGTGACCCTACCAGGGGCAAAGGTAAGGTAGCGGTTAATGGAGGAGTTCAAGTAATTCAGGATACTGTTCACGAGTGAAGGGAAAATGGAGCTGGGCATTGACAAATGGATTGGGGCGGCGTTGGCAGTGATGCGCACGCTAAAGTGATCATCTCAATTCACCAGTAGATCTACCTTCCAACTCTCACCTATGGTCATGAGCTCTGGGTTGTGACTGAAAGAATGAGATCGTAAATACAAACGGCCAAAGTAAGTTTCCTCTGCAGTGCGGCTGGGCTCAGCCTTAGAAATAGGATGAGGAGCTCGGACATCCGGGAGGAGATCGGAACCGCTGCTTCTCTGGGTTGATAGGGGCCATTTGAGGAGGTTTGGGCATCTGGTCAGGATGCTTCCTGGACATCTCCCAGGGGAGGTGTTCTGGGAATGCCCATCCGGGAGGAGACCCTGTGGCAGACCCAGGACACACTGGAGGGATTATATCTCTTGGCTGACTTAGGAACATCTTGCTGTCCCCCTGGAGGAGTTGGTGGAAGTGGCTGGAGAGAGGAACGTCTGGATCTCCCTTCTCAGACTGTTGCCCCAGCGACCCGGACCCAAACAAGTGGCAGAAAACAAACTAACGAACAAACTCTTCTAACTAATCTTGTCAGTTGCATTAGTTTATAACCCAGTTTACCTCCCCTTCTCATGTCAATGGTTAACTCCGCGAGCTCTTAAGCAGGTGCTTTGGCCTGCCTGATTCTTTTGCTTCCACCCCCTGCTGAGGAGACAACTATGAAGAGGTCAGTATTGCCACCTTCTTTAATAGCTGCTAGCAAGCTTTTAGACTAGAAAAAATGATAGAAAGCAAAAAAATACTAATGTTAGAAACCATTTCTTATTGAGGATTCCTTTTCCTTACCCAGGCAGGCAGGCCAACCCCCCCTGTGCTTTCTCAACCACCTTCTGCCTTAAACATTAAATAAATACGATGCATTTTGTCCAAACAAAATCAATGTGTATGACCTGTTGTTTTACCATAACCCCTTAGATCCCAATACAACTTTTTAGGTTATGGAACCCTTGGTCTCCATTACAGAGGGTGAGGTAGCACCCATTTCGGTTGAGTATTTTCCCCTTATGTTGAAGCTCCTCATCTTATTGGTCAACTTGCGGCAGAGGATCCAAGCTGGCACACAAATATGACCTGCTAAAATTATTGTAATGGCAAGTAAACGGACAAAGAACAATATTAACATTAATTTAGAAAGTTGTGTTTCTGTCCACGTTTGTCAAATATTCACTCACTGTTTTGGTCTTCACAAACTCTTCAAGTACACATCATTAGCTTCTAATTTCTTCCCTGTAAATGCTTTGTGTGGTTAAAATATATATGTATCAGACTCCTCCAAGTTTACTCTTTGTCCCTGATCCTGTTTGTGATGTTCAAGGACAAGATCCCAATTTGTAGTTGGGGTGGGAGAGTTTCCAGGTTGGGAACTTCAGCACTGCTTTTCTGCTTTTTCCAAATTGTGGATCTGTTGGCATCATCAGTCTGTGACCCTCATTATGCAGTGGAAGAGTGAAGTTGGAGAATGATACTTTATTGCAGGTTCAAAGAAATAAATGAGAGGTAGGAACAATCTCGGATTGAATGTATGAATGAAATTAATGAAATGAAAGCTGAATCCAATAGCAGCAAAAGCAGGCAGAGAACCAGGAGGAACAGAGAGACAGAGCTGAGCAGACTAGTCTTTAGAGAAAGGTGAACTCGTGTCAACCATCACCGATAAAATACACCAGAAAAGTAGACTGATCACCATGTCTTGGTAGCATGCCATGGATGTGATTGACTTTCAATGGTCCACTTAGATTCACATTAAGATTCGACCAAAATTTAAATTTAAAAAATGGATTATTTCTAACATGCTTGGAAGAACATGTTAGAAACATGTATAAACTATAGGCAGGCTCCACATTTTAGAATGTAATGTTTTGAGAGTTGTCAGAGTCACAGCATTGTGCCAGAATTTAGTGTATAAATGTTGGCCCAGCTACTAGGAAAGTGAAGTGAAACTCTATTTTGAATAAAGTTGTACTCAAATGAAGCTATACTACTCTGGGTAATACAGCAAGCTACATGGCAAAAGTAACTTACAGTACTGCATTCCAGTCATGGATCCCAAACATAGTGGTGCAATCCTTGGCTTTACCATTTAAAAGAGGAATGAATTTTGCCTGCTTCATTTCTACATGAAGGTGCAAGATTCTGCCATATTTAAAACTTCTTAGCACACATGAATTCACACCTAGATTATTGCCTGTCAGCATTTGGTGGCTACCTTGTTGGCGGTTGTCTGTTTGTCAGCAAGACTGCAAAAAAACTACTGAATGGATTTCAGTGAAACTTGGAAAGATGGGGAATGAGCCAAGCATGAACATGTCAAATTCTGGTGAGGACCCAGAAACCAGGAATAATGTAGTAATTTATTACAATGATGTTGATGGAACGAAATGTAGAAAACAACTGCAAAGGCAGTGCTGCACCTGTACATTGTAATGCGCTACATTTTTCTTGTAACTCATCTTTAAAAGGTTCCAAGCATGTTTAAATGTAATGAACTGATATGTCCGATCCCCGGTTGCTGAAATGTTCTGTTTTCTTTAATTTCCATTGCTATGTATCTTACTTTTACTAGCAAAAACTGTTTTTGCAGTTTGTTCTAACCTTTCACTGCTTGAATTATATACCTTTTAAGCAACCTCAAATATTCAGCTTTTTTTTTTACTTGACACTTGCTTGCGTGTTATTTTCGTTGTTTGAAATTTCATTTACTTCTTGAAACTCCAGCAAAATTAAATATTTCTCTCTTTGATGATATTTAAGATAATAAAATGCCTTTTTAAAATCTTAAAAAATTATTTTTTTAATTAAGAATTTTCACCTTTAGAATTAATTGTCAATAAACAGTTAAGAAAATGAAACTTTTAGGAGAATTAAGACTACAGAATGGCAGCTTTTACAGATTTTAATTTCCTTTAATATCTCCCAGAGTTGTCTCATTTTGTTGATTGCAGTGATGAGACTCACTAATTGGTCAGCTGAATAAAATGTGTTTTCTAGCCTCAAACTTCTTAACCATCATTGTGGTATTGTTTTCCAGTGAGACTTTCTGTTTTGGTATATGCATGATGATAAAAACCTTTTTTGTGTTGCATTACAATAAGGAAAAAATGTCATCTCAGGTACTGTCATCTCAAGATCAATAGATCACAAGTGCTTAGCAGTACATGAGTCATTTATTAAAAGAAAAAAATGGAAGACAGGGCCAGGGTATAGAGGTGAAGTCAGGAAATATGTAGTATTCAGTGCACTAAAGTGTAGATTGTCAAAGTCAAACAAACATCTTGGGATTGTGTTGCTGCTGTATCCAAAATGATTGTATGTTAATTCCTCACACTTTTAATAGATACTGGTAATTAGAATGCAAAGTTTGCCACATGAATGGACAAGAAATCATCTAGGTTAAGTCTAGACAATGCTTACCGATGAAAACATTTTGTTGTCAAAGAAGTTTTATAAAGGTTTACATGTATTTTCACACAGAAAAAGATTTAATATGGGTTGTATGGGTCATACCAGGATATACAATATGAGATAACAGGCAACATTCCATATAGCTGCAGGAGAACTAGCATCTTTATTTCATTCATTTTAAATTGTGGTAAGTAGGGCCAGTAGAAGGCCCCTCCAATATGGGAGAATCGTGCCACAGCTAATGAGTCTTGACACAATGATATGCAGTGTTTGTGGTTATGCTGTCTCCATATGATGGTAAAACACCTAAACAGCTGTAAGACTAGGCAAAAGTTAGGCAATGGTTACAGCACATTTTTTGCCATTATTGCAGATAAGGCACAGGCTTGCGTTGTGTATAAGTTAGGTGTCAGAGAAGAAAGCAGATCTTCTGCTCATCCATAATAATACACAGAAAATATCAGTTTCATTCTTTGTATTACAAAGAATGAAACTGCTTCAATGCTAATACAAAATTAGCATTGAAGTGAACATTTATCACCAGGCTTTTGTGTTTTTGTGACACACAGCTGAATATCATGGGAGAGAATGTAATTTCTCTGAAACCACGTCAACATGAAAAGTAGTAAAAACCATGTGACTGTGATTCCGGTTCTTTTCCCCCCCTTAAAATATACAGAAACACAGCTCTTTACAAGTTGCATTCAAGTATACTGCATCAGTAACCCAAGAAAGTTTAAAATAAAAATAATAACTCAAGAGGAAAGGCTGAAGTGGAGATTTCTGGCAATAAAACATATTTTAGCAGAATATATTTTGGAGTTTTAGTATTAGGAATTATATTTAAATCTTATGTATTTATATTTAAAAAGTTGATAACTTTCTGTTAGGATAAGATGTAGCGAATAAAGATGGATGATTTAATATTCCATAGCTCTGATAAGATTTGGTGTGTTGTAAGCCCCTCCCTCTGTAAATTATAATTGTGTTGTCTGAACCTAAAAAACATCCACACCTGAGACGTGTTCAACTTTCTAGTCTATGCTGTTAAATCAAGTGTGTTTTAAATTCTGTTTTTATTAGTGGATTACAAACCATTTTAAGGTACAAACATTTACCCACTGTATCTAAGAAGAGGAAGAAGAAAAATATAATTATGGGCTGGTAACAAATAATATAAAATTTCCCATCATCTGGCCTACAATTTATCAGTAAATATATTTTAAAAATCCAGTAAAGCCTACAGTTAAAGTTTTCCATTTATCTGCAGGACATAATTTACGCACCTCATAAATGTGATGTGAATATAACGAAGTGCCACAGATGTCAGCCTTATGTTTTGAACACGTGGGAAGATGAAGATGACATGCAAAATCATGACACGTGTTGGTGCTAAATCTCCATTAGTAATCCAGGGTCTACTTGGTATGGTCATGTACCCAATGGCAAAGCCGGAGGCAGTAAATCTGTGGACTGACAGTAGAGAAGGACCGGCCTGGATGTCTCAGCCTCTTCCACAAATGCTCCAGCCTCTTCTTCAAACTGTAAACTGTGAAAATGTCAATAATGCCGATGAAGTAGCGCTGCTCAGGTCCATCAATCACATGTAGAGGATTTTTTAAATTGGGCAGTAAACGTCGGTTTTGGGCCCTGAATTCTTGGAGCTCAGCTGTCTCATGGCCTGGCCCTGAATGCTCTGGGCAAGTTTGAAGAGCGATACCAATCAAAGCATCTCCTGCTCGTGACTGCTGGCTGCTCAAACAGCAGCTATCTGTATCAGACAAAAGTAAAGTTGATTCATCTGGAACTGCCCCAGGGACAGCAGTTATGCCTGAGTGGATAAGTTTGGAGCCTGGAGTTACAGATCTGAAACAATAAGGTCACAGGATATAGACTAAGTGTGAATCATACTCATATCCAAATGTAATTTTAAAATAAGACATTCACAAAACATGCAACCATCTGCTCAATGAAGTCTATTAATATTGTACAGTGTAATGGAATGTATCTTAATCATTCACCCACCACAAAAAAAATAAATTCTCTTACACTGACATTTCATTGTATCAGGCCTCTGTTAGCTATACTTCAAGCAACACAAATTTCTAGATGATTTCTCATTACATGTTCTATTAATGGATATTTATTAATGTGTATTTCATTCATTAGTAATGTGTATTTTTCTCCATAGAGTCTCAAACTCATTGGAATTTTTGAATGAGTGATAATTTTGTGGATTATCTTGTTGAACCCGTCATCTGTTATCAGAAGCATTCCAGAGGCAGAATTCGTGCAGCATGTCAGGAACCTCTGTGAGGATCAGTCCTAGCTTCTACCCTAGTCTTTTAGGTGCAGTGGCGGATTCTGGATTGGGCCCTGTATGTGGTGAGACACCAGCACACAAAACAGGGAAAATTAACATTTGTCCACCCAGACCAACCCCCATTATTGTTCTGTTTACAGTTAAATACATTTTAAAACCTGGGAAAAATTGTCTTTCATCTTAGTGATATGAATTGACAGTTTTTGCCACAATAAATCTTTCAGCAACAGCAGAGTGCTCCTGTCTCACAAGTCATCTTTGGTTCTGTGCGCACAGTAGCAATATCAGAAGTGTGCATTATATACAACGAAATACCAGCTTTGCACACTGCACTTTTGTTGCAGGCTTCTTGTTTGTTTGTAGCTTACAAGAGCTCAGCAGAAAACTAATCTGGCAAAACTCCACTGTCAGCACTAAAGAATTGAAATGTTGGATTGGAAAATAGACTGAGAAATATGTGAGCAAAGGTATGTCTAAAGTGAGAGGAAGAGATCTGTGTTGTTGCATGATTGTTGGCAGTCCTCCTCAACTTCTGTGAGACAGAAGATGACTCACTGTCTGCTCTGTAGTATTTGTCAGAACCACTCTGTTTATTTCCAAGGTCTACTAAAATGTCACAAGATAATGATGATTCAGTTTGCTTCTGTGTGTAAGCAGTATGGGTCAGAGTCAACAAATCGAATTTACAGTACCAAAGCACCAGGCCATGTTACATCAACACTCTGGGTGTGTTACATTATTTGTTTGTATGACTCACACTCGAATGGGAATCCCAAGTTCTGGCTCAGACATGATCTTCTCACACTGTACTAAGTCATATATTAAAATATGTATTTGTCTTAATTTTGCAAGGACAAGAAAAAATTTGATGCTCATATCACAAAAATAGGACTATAGAGAAGACAATACCCTTTTATTAACTTATTCATTCATATTTATTAAATGGTGTGCTTTAAGTCATTGTGTAGCCTGGCACTTGAGTTAACTATCTGTCTTAGAAATACCCCCACTTGAAACTAGACTGAAAACTATTGTCAAGCATTTTTAACCTATGGCTACATTTTCAAAAATGTATTATAAATTGCCTCAATTTATTTATTATTTTCTTGATATTTTTACGATTGTCCAAAATGTTATTCTGTTGGTCAGTCAGTCCCAAAATTTGAAACCAATTTTACATAGTAACCAAATCATGAAATTACATAGTAACATGTAAAAAGACTTACATTGCTAACACGGTGAAAGAAGGGGCAGTAAAATGCTAAATATACTGTATTTTTTACCCACCAAAACGATACCTTTCACTATCAGAACCGATCCATTCTTTATGATAACACTTTGAAAGGCTACAAGGATTAAATTAAATCCCAGCTGAAGTTTAATGCTGGAGTTTGGTGCTCGGCCAATGGAATGCACTAGCTGTATGGGCTCCACAATATGGAAGCTTTACAGAAGATCCAGGAAATCAAACATTTTTAGCGTCATGCACAACTGAGGGAGCTTTCAAAGGAATCAACTGGGCACCACCTCCAACGTTGTATTCAGATTTCCCAAAAATCCATGTTTGGCAGCAATAGTTGGTGCCCTCGGAGGCTGAAATTTGGCATGGAGGTAGAGCCGGTTGATGAAACATCGTAACTACTGAATTTGTGGCTTGAGAATAACCAAAGAGAGGATGTAGGCGATAAAATAGTGTCAGATAAACATTAACACGGGTTAGATAATAATGATACTACTTAAACGAAGTGCTGGTATTTTTACATGAAAAAAATTTGGGCCTGCAATTTAAGATTTGCTTTTGCAATGGAGTTTGGTTTAAGGTTTATGACTAAAATGGCTTCAAAATGATGATGATTTCATAATCTCCTCAAAATATCCCAAATTATCCAAATTTGAAAATTAATGCATTCACTACTAGAGGTATTCACATCATATGGAGCCACAATCAATTCTTCATTCTAATCTCTTATCTTTTATCTAATCTCTCTTAATTGCCTTAAATTATTGTTTTATTCGTTGCCAGCAGTTATCAGTTGCCCAAACTGTCAACATTATAATGGATACATCTACTTGGATCTGTATTAACCTTTGTTCTTTCTATCAAGTTCATACATATAAACATACAAATACAAATTCAGATACAAATACAAGTTTTATAATGAAAAAACATTTTCATGGATTTACATTAATTGCACCACCTGACATGGAAATATCCAATACCCAGAAGGAGATTTAATAACTTTTTTACTTCGTCACATAAGGTCCTCAAGGCCCTTCCCTTCATTATAACAGTATTGGTATTTGCAAATGTCAAACAGCATATTTTAATGATCTCAAAAGCTAAATAAAATTATCGGTACTTGTATTTGTATATACTGAAAATGTATTTATGTGCATGTATGTATTATGAATAACAAAATATATAGAATAAAAATACACATTTCATTAATTGATCTAATAACTTTATAAGGGAATAATTGACTTGAACAAAAATATAAACATCCTGTCATTAACCTTTGAACTTGTTTATGTATAATACTCTCTATACAGTATATAATATTCTGTAATACTTGGATCTGTACAGATAGCACTGATCATGCATGCGACTGCAAGCGTACTGAAAACAGGATGAGTGGCCACAAGGTGGAGCTGAACAACCTGCACAAGTGAGTGTTCCCAGTCAAAATGAAGGTCAGAAAGCAGAGTTCAGACTCATCTGCACAGATGATGCAAATTATTAATATTAACTAATATTAACAGCTGTAACAAATGAGCACTCATGTCAGTTCAAATGTTGCAATATTGCAGTAAGTACTGACTCAGAGGGTATGGCCCTTGGAATCTTTGGATGGTGTTTTAATCCCAAAACCCTGCAGTCAGCAGAGGCACCTTGACATAATATTTCTTTAAAAAATTGTAATGCCTGAAATTTATAATGAAATCATAAAGAAGAGGCGTGAACATTTTAGTTTCAACTAGCAGCTACATATTCTGTATATTCCTCACGTCATTATTTCCCAAAGCTTTGTGCACCTTATAAAAACTTTCTATGATGCTGACATTTGTTGCCAAATGCTTGCTCCTAGGGAAAAATGGCGTGTTTTCCCTGGAAAACTAGGTATAGATTATATCTCTTCAAATTCACTAGGAAAGTAGTTATCTGGGACCTAAACACATGATCACAGGCCGGAAACATTTTGAGAAAAGCCATTATGAAAATAACTGACTTTTTGGTTCTCATGATGAGGGTAGCAAAGGAAAGACCCTGGTTGCGTTCATCATGATGTAAGGGCTGATGAGCCAAGAGGAGGCTGTAGTCCAGGACGTTGAGCCTCTGCAGAAAGTGTGTGTCAATCTCCACCTGCCGCATGAGCCAGGGACACTGCTGGTCTGCACACCACATAAACATGGAAATTCACAATATTGTTTGGATTTTTTATTTATGTATATATTTTTTTTTGCCAAAACAATATGTTATCTGGCCCGAAGGAAGCACAATAAAAATACTATTTGCTCATATGACTCACAGCACATCCTGTTCCCTTACCCAGAGTGATATATTGGCCTTCAAAGTTTAGGTCTTTGAGAACCACAATAATCTGGCTTCCCTCTGGTGCAGGTTCAGTCCAACGGCTCACCTCACAGCCCTTAATGTCATACCTTCATCAAACCATACAAAGAGGCAACTTTTTTTTGCTGTTAATGGCATCATAATAACACTGCTGATACTCATGCTTCATATTTATGGAGAACAGCAAACCAAGCCTACCTGGCATTGATTCGATCATCTGGATAAAACACACTTTGCATAACAATGAAGTATTTCTGCAAAAGACAAGTGAAGTTCTTTGTGACACCTTGTAACATCCCACAATGACAAGGCTACACAGTACCATAATTTTGAACTTGACTCTTACCTTCCATCTGTGTGTGGTTTTGATCCTGTGAACACCTTGAAAAAAAACAGGAAGCATTCAGTCCAGGGTATCATGTAGTCTGAAAACACATACATCCAGCAGACACATAGTAACGTTAGCATTGAGGGCCGGTTTCACAAAGGAGGTTCAACAAACTCTTGTTGAGTTTAAGTGTGAACCCTGAGTTGACATACCCTGAGTAACTCTGAGTTTTTGGTTTCTTACGGCTGATTTGAGTTTGTTTAATCAACTAAGAGTCAGTTAAGCATGTGCGCCAAGACTATAAAAAGCCCACATTAATGGAGCCCCGATACCACGATTCACCATGGGAACAGCCAACAAAAAGAGATCCGCATACCGCACCCTGCTGTAGCAAGAAATTCTAGGGGACTCATACGTGAATTCGAACATATCTTTAGGAAAAAAAGTAACACAGCTGCAGCAGCAAAGGAGAGAGAGTTGACATGGCAGAAGATTGCTGTTTGAGTTAATGCGTAAGTTTAAATTTGGTTTATTAATTTAACATTTGATTTGCCTACATTTAAGTGAAAACGATAGTGGAATTGTATCAAACATAAAACTGCTTTTCATTTAGATGCAACCCAACAGGGGAAAAGCGGTCTGGGAGGCAGATTAAGATGAAATATAAAAACATAATTCAAACAGGTAAGCCAAGGGATCACATTATTTTAAATTAAATATAATTTAGTAGCTATATTTCAATGTGCAGTTCTCACACACATTCGTTCCTTTGCCTACCCTGTTTACGTAATGGATAAGTTCCTGTTAAAAAAATGTATTAAGCCTACTTAAATTAACATTTGATTTTTACACAGCCAACAGAAAGAAGGCAGAGGCCTGCAAAACTGGTGTAGGACCTGCACCACCACCTTTGACTGAGGCAGAGGAACTGGCCCTGAGCCAGAACACTTGGAGGCCAATGGTTGAAGGAATATCTGGAGGGAGCTCATCTGAGCCACTCACACCTCAGGACACAAGTGCTTACATAAGATGTAATAGGCCTAAGCCTACATATTTTCTTTTATATGTTGTATAAGTATTTTAAAAGATAGGTATTTTATATATTATGTGTTTTACATTTTACCCAACAGATTCTGATGGAAAAATCTGCCTCACAGAGCCTCCACCCACAATAGAACACCTGGCAGCTGAAAGTAAAAGGGGTTTTAACAGGATGACGACAACGACGAAACATTTTTCAGAGAGGCCTACAGAGGTAACATCTGATAGTTATCTCCCCATTCAAATAGACATTATCCTTTTAACCATAGATACATTACAAGACCAACAAGTTGTCATTATACGTCCATGTTTTTTACAGAGCCTAGCTGGGCAGCAGGAGCAGGAGGGCCCATCAAATTCTGCATCGCACAACAGTGCTGTGCAGGAGGAGAATCCATCAATGTCCACAGCACAGATGAAATGTTCAGAAAATTTCAGACGAGAATTCATGTGCTACTGTAAGATGAAATATTTTTAGTTATTAGTAAAAAACTTTTACAAAATGTACCTCATAAAAAATGCAAAACACAGACAAAGAAATAATGTACTTGGACTGCCAGGTTACAAAGGCTGAACTGGAAATTGAAATAGTAAAACACAAATTAGTGGTGGGTGCATATGTTATTGGCAGCATTGTGATGTAGTCTTTGTCATTTTGAAACAGTATATGAGTCAGTTTACCTGCACGTTAATACTATGAATGGACTCATCAATGCAGCCAATTACACTGGGAAATCCTGAGTGAAGTAATTCACATCACTAATCTCAGTCTGAGGTCACTACACCATTGTATTACCATAATTTAATTCATAATCAATGATTTAAAAGCATTTCTACATCATGTACCTGCAATCCTATGGAACTCCTCTTTTATGTGTCTAATTGGTTTGTGGCCAGGAAAGACAAAAAACGCAGCCTCCTCATCAACAGGATTGTCCACAAAAGGACTTGGCATGTTCAACGCAATCAGATTTTTACTCTGACAAAAGTTAATAATCCACTACAAGACACTTTATATACGCCACTGATTGAATAATTGAAAGCGTTTCTAGCTCTGTACAATGGCAGAGACACAGAGAAAGTCTAGGTTTGTTTAAGTAAACCTGCTCCCTACCAGGTTAGGTTCACGGACTCTGTTACCCCAGTAAGTGACTCTGAGTTTAAGTTACCTCTCTTTGTGAAATTGGTTGGAGTTAACAGAAAAACAGAAAACCCAGAGTTGCCCTCATTTCAGGGTTAACAAACTCAGGATTATCACTAAACCTGCTTTGTGAAATGGGCCACAGGTTAGCCCCAGCCACTTGTTTTTGTTTCATTTTGTTAACGCTAGTTCTTTCAGAGTACACGTTATCTTGGACTTTTTCATGCTCACGTTTGTGCCAATACCTTTAAATGCATGAAATGATGCTTATATAAGTTAGACTACTGAACTTCTGGCAGTGATAGTAATTACACACACACTGTATACATGCTTGAAATAGGAGGCCACAGGCTATGACATGCTTCTCTTTGCTGTAGCAGGTAGCCCATACTGAAGCGTATTTCATTGACCTTTGCTAAAATGCGTCACTAGCAATAAGCAGTGTGAACATTTGAAATACATATATACAGAGATATACGGAGTGATTTAGACAGTGTGACTTGTAATTCACTTAGCACAAACTTTACAATAGAAGAACAAGTTCCAATTTGATATTAATAACTGTTTGAAAATGTTTGTCCAGGTTTAATCAGCATAATGCTTGATCTTCTTTGAGGCATTTAAGAAAATTGCACAAGCTTTGGATCGAGTTCAGAGTGAAGACTATAATATTGTAAGGAAAACTGTTAGGTTGTTCTAGACGCTTAAAGACAGAAGTTTAGATTGCTCCATCAAAAGCAAGGGGAGACCCACCTTGACGTTGCGTGGTAGCTGAAAGCTGCTTTTGACAGGTGGTTGTCAGCTTGTGGGGTTTTTAGAGTTCAAATCTTCCAGCAGCTTACTGTTCAAGTCTGCTTGAACAGTTTAGATCTAGTCTTCCCATGCCTATCAAGTCTCACCTAAATGACCTTGAAACAAAGCGGCTGGTGGCTGATTCGGATGAATTAACACACAAAGATATGCTTTGGAAAGGTAGGATTGGGAGACAAGACAAAAGGCTGGCCAGTGAAGGCGATGCCTCAAGAGAGATTGTGGTCAAGTTAAGCACAGCAGTGCCCTCATTTAGAACCCTAGAAAAAGTTCAACAGGCCACAACCTTTGAGAGTTGCCACTACTCTAAAAAATCTGGTCATATAAAGTTCAAATTTTAAACAAGTTGCGTTGCTTACATCTCAGCTCAGTGTAATTCCCATAGACCTATATGTGACTGATTTTGTGCAGAATGTAGGCTGGTTGTAATAAATTATGCGGAAATGACCACCATAATCATATTAAGAGATACAGGGACCACCAAGTCCTTGCTGCTTGATGGAGTCAAGATCCTACTTGACACTGAATTCATGTTTTTCTTTATAGTTTAAAATAGTGAAAAGTGGTAGCTATTGTCCCTGAATTACCAGTTGTCATAATTGATTTTGTATTAGGTAATGATTTGGCTGGTGAGTAAGCTGCAGTGTGAAACCCAAGGTGAGCACATGAGGACTGGACAACTGAGTTGCAGATTGTGTTGCCTTAGAGTTTCAGGCCAAAAGTATTGCTCTTGACTCATGAGACCCCTCTGGCTGGTCACCTTGGGATACTCAACCCAAGATAAGATACTGTGCCATTTCTACAGGCCAATAATGCATGAGGATGTGGTATCTTTCGTAATTGTCATACCCTGTCAGTCGGTGGGCATGCCTAATCGGGTGATCCCAGTAGGTCTTTTGTGTTCTTCACCTGTAATTTTCAGAAACGGTTCCCTTATTAACTATAAAGGGTCTTTTAATGTGGCCGCATTAAAAGACCCACTCAGATGTCTTTCTATCATGACTTACTATAATGGCCGCACTGCAAGTTTCTATGCATGATTTGTTATTATCATAATTTACAAGGTCCTACAATCAAAGGCCTCACTATGTGTAGCTGAAGTGACAGCATCTCTACTGTCAGTAGTCCTTTACCAACCTATTAAACATAGGTTTTTGTTTGAAGCACATTATTCATTGGATCAGAGGAGACACTGTATACATTGTATACACGGCACCGAACGTTCTACAAAAGAGCATCTGAAATCACTAAATTTCATTACTTCCTTCTCTCTGACGGTCATTGCAGTGTGGGAGAGATGAGTATACCTAAGAACTTCACAAGCAGTGAATGAGGGTATTTCCTCAGATGTTCCATGTAAATCTTCAGGTTGCCCAAAAGGAATTTGATTTCTCTTTTTTTCTGGGTCTTCAAAAAGAAGCGTTTGTCATTTCTAGAAGTTCAAAAGCAGAGATTGATTAGATTTATATCCTATACATGATACAACAATCACAAATATCATACATTTACAATGTAAATTTACTATTATAGCCCTGAATAGAATCACCTGCAGATCCTTCATGTCAGCATGGCAGATGGCTCTTGCCTTGTATCTACTCATCAATGATCCAATAAATGCTACATTCTACACGACACAAAAAGAAAATAGTTCTGCAATGAAACTGCTCAAGAGGTATTGATCTCTGGAAAGAGACACTGTTATTGAGTTTTTCAAATTGATTTTATTGGTACCTTGAGCGTCACCACAGATGTTCCATCTAGTTCCATTATAGAGATGGAAGAGGGAAGCGATTTCTACAACTCACACTAAAACTATTTAGATGGATGAAAAGCACTACAGGTAAGAGGACAATATGGATCTGTCATCTTAAAATTAACTGTCCCTTGAAGGTTAGGGCTTCAGTCCAAACTAGACTGTTTGACATTTGAATACGAGAAGCAATGGTGTTTGTGTGTGTGTTTGTGTGTGTGACTCACGTCAGGAAGAAATCAGCCTTGCTCTTGGAGTTGCTGATGAACTGGAGGTAGTAGTTTTCAGAGCAAAGCGACTGTTGATACTCCCGCTCTGTCATTCCTAAGGATCCTCGCAGGCTGGCAAACACAGGGCCTGCAAATGTCTCCATAGTAAAATCCTGCATACACACAGAATTTATGCTGGTGGAAGCAATCAGCAGTATTTTTAGTTCTATGGTTGAGTTATTAAGATACTGAAACGCAGACACTTCCACTTACCTTATGTATCTGCATGACCTCTAATTGGAAATCTTCATCTGACAGTTCAGTCTAGACCAGGAGAAAGAGGAATGATGCCCGTGAGATACTTATTTATGAGCGTATAGCTTATAAATCAGGACATGAAAACTACCTTGAGCATAGTACATACAAGTACATTGATCAGATAAAATATTCAAAAGTGAATGAAAGTAATTATCTTGTTACAACTCAATGTTCTGCTGGGAAATTGTTTCCTGGCATTCATGTGGCTGTTACTTTGACACATACCACCAACCTAGACGTTATTGCAGATCAAGTGCACCCTCTCATGCCAATGCCAGTGCCAACAGCAACCCCAACCCCAGCAAAATAATATGTCCTGTGTTACCACAAACACCATTCAGGAATGACTCGAGGAACATGACAAAGAGGCCTAGGCTCTAAACTCCCAAGATCCCAATCCAATCGAGGTTTCCTAGGATGCAACAAAATGATTGACAGAACAGAGGCCCCACTCCCTGTAGTTGCAGAGACTAAGCAAGTTTTGACTTTTTAAGTTGCAATCATATATTGGCAGTTGAGGGTTTTTTTTTTTTTGGGGGGGTGTTTTTAACTGCAATCACTTCGATGGACTTGCCTACTTATATTTCTACACAACCATTTGCTGTTTAGCTATACAGAAGAGGAAACACCGAAAAAAAAAAAAATATAGACTATAAAATAGAGACTGCAGACTGCAGTTAAGGACTGTATTTGGTACTGTATATTACTTTTCTTTACTGCTAAGGAATCAATTATTGTTCACTGTAATACTTGTCACTTAATTTTTTGATCAGTTTATTATTTGCAACTTATTTACTTTAACCCCCTTTAACGCTGATCGTCGCAAATTCGCATCATACCGCTTGCATTCAGATTGCAGCCGAGATAGCATCAGCTTGAAAGCAAAAACACAAATAATTACATTTTTTATATAATTGTAAATAAATTCAGGCATCAAATATTCAACAATTCCTCATCTTATGTTTGCAAGTTGATGTTATTAAAGCCCTTTCTAGTTGAATGGAAACATGGAAATCTACATCAAGAAGAAAGAAGAAATTTTTTTGAATTCATAGTCATATTTTGTAGCCAAGTTGTTTGTTTTAGGCTTGTTTTCATACTTAGATTTGGTTGCTTATCTCTCTCTCAAGAACTAATAACTGGTCTCTGTAACAGTGCAATACATTCATGAAATGATTGTGCCTTGGTTTTAGGGTTCGGTTCACAATGGCTATGACCTCTGACCATCCAAAAGTACTCAGCTCCAAAATCTCAGTTCAAGTGGATATTTGAGCCAAGTTTGAAGAAGTAAAAATTTTGTCTTCACTAGAGTATGACTGACAAATTGAAACAATGAAAACATAATGCCTCTAATCACCTCTGTCAATGGTCTAGAGGCATAACAACAGACAGGACAGTCATGCTGAGTCATCCGAGTGTGTTTGACTGGGATTAAGGTGAAACAGCAGAACCATGTGTTGAACTGCCCTGTGTCTATTCAGTCATTCAGCATCAGCAGTATGGGTGCTGCAGAGCACTCACTGGTACACTTTCACACGGAGGAATACTAACAGTGCTCCTCCAGATGATACATTGGGAGTGCATGGATATCATGGAAGATTTAACAAACCAACCAGAATAAATCTGAAAATAAATTTACAGGTTTTAAGACTGTAGGAGAGTCTAGCCAAAAAATGCTCCTCTTTTGGACTAGACACCTTGATTACATCATTACATCTGTCACCAAGTCACCAAGTCTGCCTTTTGAAATGAATTAGTGTGCTCACTTCCCTCTCTGGAACTCATCTGTGCTGTTTTCATAGATAATGTTTTGGACCACATTCTTAATCCATATGGATATCATTTATGGTCAGACGGTGAACCTACTTAACAGAATATGACAAAATTATATCAAAATCCAATCATTTTTTTTCCCCTGGCATTTAGTTTTTAGACTACTTTTACTGGGGGGGCCTAGCTGG
Source organism: Mola mola (assembly GCA_001698575.1). Lineage (NCBI taxonomy): Eukaryota > Metazoa > Chordata > Actinopteri > Tetraodontiformes > Molidae > Mola > Mola mola. The sequence goes on from KV751396.1 coordinate 339,274, forward strand.
GTCAAAGTATTTTGTCAGTGGGGCACAATCAACCTGGGACCAAGGAGACAAAGCAGTATTCAAATATTCGACATTTTAGTTTTGTATAAAGTGCAGTATAGCAAGCAACAACAAGAACAACAAAATACCTTAAATGTTATTTGTTGCAGTAAAAGTATTCCAATTACAACTATTTCTTTCAGTATTCTAACAGTTTCAATTTGTTGTACTGTGGAACTTTGAGGAATCAGTCTCAATGAATTGATGTAGATAAAAGAGGCAATCTACATTGCTAACTTATCACTTTTTTATTATCTACATTATTTAATTTTGCTGTAATTAATAAATACAACACAAGGATTCAGGTGGGCATAATTTAACTAATCAATAACTGTCAAACTAAACAAATATGTGCTCAGTTTAGACTAACCGGTAGTCCTCCATCAAAAATCTGAACTTTCAAGTAAAAAACAAAGGTCTTTATTATGATCAGACAAATGTTATGAAGCACTATATTGTACTTCAATTCAAACCTCTGGGTGTGAGGCCAATTTGAGGTGATTACGTAATTGTTCATTATTGTACATTTTAGCAACATTAAACACAGTGATTCCAAAGTGATTCATATTTTTATTGTCAGCACAAACTCAGCAACAATAATTTTATAGCAGTATGTATGTCATGTTTGTATTTTTTCTCAAATCAACGGAAAACAAAGGCATTGGGAAAATTAGTTCTGAACAAATGCACAAATAACTGTAAAACCCCTTTTTCAATGGGGCACTGGGCATTGTCACACTCTGTCCTCCCATCAGAGAGAGACCAATAGAAACCGACACTTTGCTTCTCATCGGCTCATTGTTTAAATCTGAATGGCAGAGGTATGAATGAATGACGCACCAGCAGCACTAAGCGCTTTGAAACTTCAGTAGTCTGAGCAGGTTTATGCTTTATCTAATTCACACAGTTTTAACAATCTTAAGTTATTTGTTAATGTGCGATTAGGGAAGTGTAAAATTTAAGGTTTCAATCAATAGTTTGATCATGCTAGTGTGATAAAATCTTGCAAAGGTATAAGGTATATTATGGGCAACCTAATATCTACCTTTTAATTTATTGTTCGTTTAAATGATTTCAGCAGTTTGTGGACATAGTGTTGATTTATTTTTACAATAGCTGTTTTAAGACACAAAAATTTAGGGGGGCAGCTGGAGGGACAAGTTCTACAGTTTGTGGGGCAGCTGCCACCGTTTTTCCCCTGTCGATCTACCCCTGTCTTTCACTTTTCTTATATCAGGTAATACTATTCAACCAACAAAATCATGGCAGGCTCTGTGGACATTTTGATCCAATCATCACAGCGCTAGTTTAATAGTTCATGTCAGAAGAGTACAACCAAATCAAAGTATGTATGTGTGACAGATATGAACTGATGCCCAACAGAGGCCAGTATAGTATACCAGTACAGGTCATAAACCCGTCCTCCATCATTTCAGGTAGCACTTGGTCCAAACTAAAGTATGCCTCAATTAAAATGATTGATGGTTTAATTATTTATTTGATGCTATAAAACATGATGACACATGATGATCGACAGCTGACCTCTGCTCATGACCTGCTGTGTGGGCGGGAACACAGTATTACCACTCCACACTTTACACTACTGAGCAGAATTCAGCTCACCAGACAGAGCTCTTATCCCTGTTATTCTGGCTTCATTTTTCTACAGTGGAGATACTTTGTCTTTATTTATGTAAATGGTTTAAGTATATATAGCACTCTGCCTTCCATTTTACCTTAACTTTAATATCTTTATTAATATTTGTAATTGGCCACTAAATTGCTGTATTTACCAAGTCTACC